>JAMKCH010030728.1:0-73469 GCA_023653785.1 Ophioderma brevispina | reverse complement strand
GAAGATGTTTGAAGGTATTTGTTTACATTTTCAAGGATGCTGAACAAGATTATTTTGGTCCAACCTCTGGGAAATGTGGGAAACTCTCGCTAGAGGGCGCTTTTCAAAATGGCCGCCCAAATTCCAGAAAACGGTATATTTAAGCTAGAAACGGCTATCTGAGATTCAAATGAAATCAATTTTAGGGCATTTCTGAATGCTCTCTATTATATAATGATATTGAAATAACTAGGATTTAATGATAGGTACCTTTAGAGGGCGCTTTTCAAAATGGCCGCCAAAATTCCAGAAAATGGTATATTTAAGCTAAAAACAGATATCTGAGAATGTAAATGAAATCAAAATTTGGGGGTATTTCTGAATGCTCTCTATTACATAATGATATTTAAATAATTAGGATTTATGATAGGTACCCCTAGAGAGCGCTTTTCAAAATGGCTGCCAAAATTCCATAAAATAGCCTTTGGGGGTCTGTTTTCAATTATTATCAAATTCAAGTATATAAATCAAAGTGAAGATTTTAAAGATGTTTTTTTTATATTTCAAGGATGCTGAACAAGATTTTTTAGGTCCAAAATTTGGGAAATGTGGATAACTGCCAAAATTCCAGAAATGACATATTAAAGCTAAAAACAGCTATCTAAGTGTAAACATTCTATCAATTAATTATTATCAAATACAAGTATAAATCAAAGTGCAGATGTTTGAAAGTATTTGTTTATATTTTCAATGATGCTGAACATGATTTTTTTGGTCCAACCTCTGAGAAATGTGGGGAAATCTCGATAGAGTGCGTTTTCAAAATGGCCGGCAAAATTCCAGAAAGCTACATTTTAAAGTATTTAACAGCTATCTGAAAATAATTATGAAATCATTTTGGTTTGTTTCTTAATGATATTTATTGTGTAATGATATTTCAATCATAAGGATTTATGACAAATGCCCCAAGAGGGCGCTTTTCAAAATGGCTGCCAAATGTCATATAAAGGTTTTTTTTTTACATTTCAGATTTTAAATACTAGTACCTGCAGATAATCTATTTAGCATTAATCGCTGAGGGCGAGCAATACTATAGAAAATTTATCTCCCTTCAATTAGGCCGAAATCCAAATATGTATTAAGGGGGATGATCCGATTTAATTATATAAAATGTACTATATTTAAATTCTGAAATGTAAAAACAAAAGACTTTTATATTAAATTTCTGCAGCCATTTCGAAAAAGCGCACTCCTAAATATACAATAAATATAATTAAAGGAGAACCGTAATAAGAATAACTTATAACAATATACGCTATAAAAATAATTATTGAACACATATTGAATGGTTTCATGGAAGAACGGAATTATTCTAACCATAAAAATGAATTAAAACATTTTGTCTGACCATGCGCTATTTGAAATTCGCGCTAGTGTATATGGTATATGTATACGTGTTATGGGATACGGACGGCACAGTAGCGTCATACACCTTCACATGTGACGCTTTCATAATGTGCATTTCCTCTGGTGTGTATGGCGCTATCGCATAACACGTTATACAGTAGCGCGAAGTTTAAATAGCGCATGGTCAGACTAGGTTGTTTTAATTCATTGTTATGGTTAATATAATTCCGTTTTTAGATGAAACCACTCGATACGGGGTCAATAATTATTGACAATATCAGCAAGAAATAAATAAAACATTAACAAATGGGACTGATATTAACTGCGAGCAGAGAAGAGAAGATGGCAAAACGCTTCTCTGCTGCGAGTAACTTTATTACTAGTAGCAGGAAAGTTAATGTTCCAAGAAGTGCGAGGCATATCGATTTAATTAGGCAAATAAAACACTTGATAGAAGAATACACCACTTCAGTCAAGTGCTCTTCCACTTGACGGCGAGACACGTGACCACGACTGTCTCTGCTCTGGTGATTTCAGGGCCGGGCATCACCGTACCACTCTACCGATGTCACCGGCTAGCTCACGGAGGTCACGCCTAGGGGAGAGTGGCGGGACAATTGGCGACGGATATAGCGGCTAGCTCGAGCGGCTCTTTAGGGGACAGTTTTTTCCAACCTTCAGATTCTCTGGAACGGCAGAGCATTTATTGTCCATGACAGAATATGTTATCACACCACCCGAATTTAGATTGAGCTATAGCCCCGCACAAATACTCCCAACCAGCTCTTTCTGTAGTCAATTAACTTTACCAGTAATTATTTCATCATTTATTCAAAAAGGAAACGAAGTGAGCAACAATCATGAAGATTTGTTCTTGGCAAGCTGTGACCTATACACTTTGGTGCTATTGGCATAACCAAGACCCATAACGTAATCATGTTTTGTAGACATCTTTTTCTATTCCACTTAACATTTGTTCGGTCATGGTTACCCTCATTTATTTTTAGGTGAATGATTTTCGATTTCTGCTAATAACACGGTTAAATTTACTAGAAAGGGTTACGCGACAAGTTACGGGATTGGTTTTGCACAAAGATGTTGGTTCGCAGTTTGCCACACAACTTTACTCCCTTGAATTTGTTTCACCTTTTGTTTCCCTTTCGAATAAATGATGAATATAGGGTCAAAGGTGATTGAACACACGTTAACCTCGAACTTTATTTATTCTTGAAAGAGGACAAGCATGGCCGGTATTTGTGTTCCACATCCTGAAAAATAGCTTTAATCACAGCGGGGTGGGGTAATCCACCTGATATCTTTTCAGCTGCATGGATCATAACATGCCCTATGAAAACTTCGCGTTGAAGCTATGTGATATTCGTTCACTGACCTTCAGTCCTTGAAACGTATGGACTTATCCGCAATGTTGTGTTAGTTATGAATGAGGCCGGGGACTCGGCTCAAACCTCTTATGAAGCACTATATATCGTGCCGTGTGTAAGACATCTCCGGGCTCGGGCTTCTTCACCCAGGGGCATGCAGTAACAGTCACAATTTCGAAGGTTGAAGCTATTCATAATGGAAAACGCCACAATTTATACACCAATGCAGTTCAAATCGTTACGAGGAATTCAGTTTTTTCCATAAACTGTGCGGCTTATGATAAAATGTTTGAAAAATGAATTAGAAGGAAAATTTCGAAAAATATACTTGTGCACTGTAGCGATGCAAGGCCAAGAGAGAACAACTGGATACGTAACGATGCAGTAAATCCTCTGAAACTTCACTCATATCCGATTTTGACGCTGAAAGTAGCTCAATGATAAATGGTTTTTAATGTGTATTTAGATGGCTACCCATCCTTACGATTGCCCTGTGGGGAAATTTTATGCATCTTCCTCACTGTACATACAATTGTGTCCAATTATTTCAACAACCTGGGTTTTCTCAATATGGACTACCCAACGTCATTTAATGAAACCGCCTCAATCGGCGAAATGTCCTACACATTTCTGAAGTGCAATGGCTCTAAGTTCCAATGAAAAAGGATCGGAGTGTTTGGTCATCTGCATACCGAGCGGCTTTACTTACTGTAGCCCCGAGTGCGATAGTGGTAGAATGGATCGTAGGGGGGGGAGTCAGGGTATAGGGAGAGACAGATGAAATGGGTTCATGAGCAATGGGGGAAAGGGTAGAGGAGGAAAGGGGAGGGACGCGGGTAAGACGGACTGGCATAGGAAACACGAATAGGGGTGGGCGGAGGGTGTTTAGGGAGTGAGAGGGCATGGGTTGGGTGTAAATGGAGGGTGGTGGAAAAAGGTTTATAGGGTAGGGAAGAGAGGTGGTGGAGAGTGGGGGGTGGGGCTGGGGGAGAAACGCTGAAGAGAAACGAGGGTTGATGAAGAAGGGAGATAGAGAGGGGGGAGGGTAGAGATCGGAGGAGTGGGGTGAGGAGGGGTGAATACAGGGAAAAGAAATGAGGGGTAGGTGGGGCGACGGGAGAAGGGGAGTGGAGAGGACATATTGTAGAAGATGCGGGAAGCGCAAGTTGATTGGGGAAAAGGCTGTGGAGGGGGGGCAGAGCCTGAGATAACTGAAAGAAGTAACGAGGGGGAAGGGATAGAGGGGAGGGAAAGGAAATATACAAGGGAGTAATAAATGGGTAGAGGGGGGGGGGGAGGAGGAGGGCGCTGAAAAAAGGTAAAGTAGGTGTACTGTAGGAGAAGATTAAATAACGGTAAGTAAGATAAAAAAAGGGATTCTTTGCTGAGTCAATTACTCATTTGTACCATCCGTCGGTCCGGATTATTTTCAAGGGCAAAAATTTAGTGACATTTAATTTCATTTTCTAAAATGTTCACCAGACAAGAAGTTAGAACACACGTAGAACTTATTTCTTATAATTGTAGAAAAATTATTTCGAATAGTCCTTATCTAGCATCTTTTTCTCTTTGGCCTCATGAGCTAGTCATATACTGGAAATTATATGTATGTGGAGCGCCTCGATAAACATTTATTGGTTCATCCCTAGATGTCCTCCAGTCTCGGCTTGTCTCTGGGTTTATAGTCGCTTGGTTAAAAGACAATGCCAAAGAAAAAATTTGAGCCTTTCCAGCTTGCCCCCCCCGGACACGACTGGTCCTATACCGCGCCTCTATTATAACCAAACACCTGTCACTAACGCGAATTACACGGGCCTCCTGAATTAACACTAACCGGTGTGTTGTATAGTCTAATGGTGGGGTATTTCAATCGCTTTTTCATCCCCTTGGAGCAGAGGGAGGGGTCTATTCATCCCACATCCCACATACATCCACGCGTCCGCTGTTTTTTAGGTCTCGGGGAAACTAGTACCCGCCTCCATTACGGATTGGGCTAATTATATTTTTTGATAAATTGTGAATAACCAAGGGTTTTTGTTTGTTCCATCACCCACATACACAGGTTTCACCTCGTGATCCACAAAACTCCTATTTTTTTAGCCAACAAGCCGTGGGTGCCTACTTTCTTGCAGCCATCTTGAAAAACTGCTTTAAAATGTTTGAAAATGCACTTTTTTATTAAAGTAATGAATTTCTGATTGACATGGTTTGTAGACTAGAAGCCTTCTGAAGTTTTAGAAGGCGTTTTGGGTGCTCATCATTTTCCATCGCACATCGATTGCCCACTACTAGCTATAGCGACTAGAGCATCCGTGCGATGTGGTGCGAGTTTGATGATTCGTAACTGAAAAAAAAATCTGGTCCCCATATGCATAATATGTGGAAGCTTTTGTCATTTTGTGATTTTAGCCTGTACTTTGGTGAGATATTGTTGTATTTCCTCTGTAAGAGGTTTTTTTTTTAATTTGAGAATGTTTCTTTCACATTTAAAATGTGGCACATTGCAATGCATTATGGGATTGGACCAAAATTCCCTCTAGTGATGAATAACTAAACAAATCGGCCCATAATACCAAGGGTGTTTGCCAGCAAGGAATCCACAGCTGTAATATGTTTGATAGCCCCAACATTATCATTGACAATAGCTGAACTTCACACGTAATAAAACTATCATAAAACAGCAAAAGAAATGACAAAAACCACAATTTATTTAGCAAAATACCTTCACAGTAATTGACACCAAACAGCATTTCCATCAAATGATCAATAATGACTTAGTTAGTTATCTAGCCGAGTAAGTTTCGTCTGGCAAATAAGGAAAACTACTCGCTTTTTTTAAGACAAATGTAAAATTTAAATGTACACAATGTCATTGTCTAACTAGGCCGTGATACGTTTGCGATTTAACCATCTTTTCGTGCTACAGCACTGAGGATTACTTACTTCCTTCACTAAAATTTTAAAAATATTATGTAAACCAGGAAAAGCTTTATCCCCAAATTGTCAACTCAATTTACTTCCAGAATATCAGTGACCAATATGTACACGTAAACTCAAGCGAACAAAAGAGCTATTGATATTCAACAATCAACCTAAAAACACTTCGGATCTTTTTCTCATCAGGGTATGCAAGTCCATTGTTACTGCCCACACCTTTGAAAACATTTCAAGCTATATCAGGTGTTATCACTTCCCCGTATCGAGCTCTAGCATCTGTTCATAACATAAAGGGCAACATACTCACCTCGCTCATGAGTTTTAAAAATGTATGTCGCTGAACACCATTGCCTTTCTTGGTAAATTGAATAGAAAAAGGGTTTTAAAGAAAATAACTTGCCGATTCAGGTTATGCACAAATTAGGTCAGCCCTTGCAAAAAATAACTTGCCGATTCAGGTTATGCACAAATTAGGTCAGCCCTTGCAAAGGGCTTTCTATCATGAATTTTATCCCTTTACAATTTCTTTTCGAAAAAAAAATTATTAATCATAATTGGTCAAAGTTAATTAAACACACAGTAGAATCTCAAGATTTCTTTCACCGCGAACGAGGAAAGAACTTACGCCGATGTGGCAAGGACATAACATTCGAAATCTGTTCAACTGCATGCACAATAAGTTTGTTCCGGGCCGATTATTGAATATCATTAGCTCCATTGTTCGCTTGAGCATGTTGAGGTTATGTATATCCATTGGGTCACTGATATTCGAGAAGTAAATTGAGTGGACATTTTATTCATTTTTCTAAATAATGTGCCCTCTTTTCATGTGGGGACACCGCTTTTCCTGGTTAAAATGTTTTAATTTTAGTGAAGAAAATAAGTAATCCCCTGGTCTGGAGCACGAATATTTAATTAAAAGGCCAACATTGTATCACGTACCATAGCATAAACGGCTTTTGGTGTTGACTGAGATTCAATTAAATTTGATTAACATTAAATGCGCTATCAGTGATTCACGCGAAAGAGTTAAACTACATAAAGGGGCATTTCGTGATCCACAACCTCACCCCCCCACACTTACCTAAAAAATATAAGATTTTATATCATCTGAACTGTTAGCCTTAATTAGTAATCCATGTGTACCAAATCGTACGTGCAAATTCGGTCGTATGTGTAAGAAAATCGCAATTTTGTATTTTCTGTCCGTAAACGGACAGAAATTACCCCCTATGGGACCGAGGGAAACAAGCATTTGCTCATAACACAAAACCACAAGATCGGGATCAACTCAAATTTTGTGAATAAGCTTTTCTCAAGGATATCTAGTGAACCATGAATAAAACACGTGGTGCTGGATTCACAAAATGCACCTTTATGCACGAAATGCGTGTTCCGATCGTCTTTGGGACCCCCCATTTAACCGGAAGTAGTACGAATTTTGTAATCAGATGAAAGGTCGTACTTTTCTCATTGTCGTCCTGAAATCCATTTTATTCCCAAGATATATAAAAAAAACCCGACGTTTTAATGGTTAACCATCAATATTAGAACAGTATTGAATACGGCTTTGCAATATGCATATTGATCTACCATAAAAACGCAAGAGGCTTGTCCAAGGTAATCTTTTGATGTTGGGGGCGGGCACCGTATTTGTGCAAGTGCTAACCGCTCTCATATTTCAAGTGGAGGAGAACACATAATATGACATAAATTGGAACAAGCACTTTAAGAGCCCCAGGATCGTTTGAAGGGAAGAATTCTTTTAGCATTTTCGAAAGAACAATTTTAATTGATTAAAAAACCAGGAGCACACTGCGCAAAGGACCCACGCCAAGGACTTGCGGTACAGCACCCACTATTTTCGACTCGTCTCGGGTGCGTATTCAATTTTGTTTTGAGCTTTATTACATAAATATTACAAACGACGGGACCTTCTGACGGCTGGATGCCTTCGTATACACGACCGTCGTCTATAGGCGTGGTCTTTTTATCCCAAGATCTTCCTCTAGGCACTAATTTTTAATTTATTATGCCTATATTTTAGAGTGAGCTTAGAGTTAGCAATTGCAACAAAAAACATCAGAGTCGGCGATTGAATAGAAAATAGTGAATAGCGGTTATATGAGATATTTCAACCGATGCGAGGTGGTCCTGGAATGCAAGTTGCTGACGGAATATAAGTCCTTGGCGCGCGCTACTGCTGAACAAATAAGAACCTCATTCAAA
Organism: Ophioderma brevispina; assembly: GCA_023653785.1. Classification (NCBI taxonomy): domain Eukaryota; kingdom Metazoa; phylum Echinodermata; class Ophiuroidea; order Amphilepidida; family Ophiodermatidae; genus Ophioderma; species Ophioderma brevispina. The sequence continues at coordinate 65,535 of JAMKCH010030728.1, read as the reverse complement.
CTGGGTGTTGCAAAGAGTGTCCGTACGGACAAAGGTTCTAACATAATAAAGGAAAGAAACAAAAACGTAATGTTGGGTACTATCATAAATTCGTTGAAATGATTCGTAACACAGTGATAAGATTACTGATAAATTAATTAGACTAATGTAGGAGACAAAAATTAAACGAACTGATTGGCGCATACATGCAACCAATAATCTCACGGCCTTCGTGACATTGCCGTTTCAGCCAAGGTGACGTAATGTTTGACAATTTTTTCCACGAAAATATTCTATACAAACGTAAATAAATTTGATATATAAACAGGTCTAATAGGCGTGTATGGCTTTGATTCGACCGAAATTGCGGTGATTAGCGAATAAAGAAAAAAGAACTTCTTCACAGATTAACCTCAATACAAATAATTCGGATTTAAAGAATTTCATAGATCCTGAAGGATAGAACCAATGAAACCCAACGGTCCACTTCACGTTTTCAATGGGAGTTTCGTAAACCTACCATATGGGACACTTTTTTTCTGATACACTTATGAAAATTCGGAAACCTTCCACGGAATAAAAACACATGTTATTCGTTAAGGTTTCCAAATTCGATGAGATTGTAGGAAAAAAGTGTGTCAGACGGGTCAGGTAACGGACGGAAATCCCGTTTTCAATACGTTTAGCTGGGCAGGTAACTTAACAGTGTAATTCAAAAGTACGACATTGCAAGTCTCAATTCATAGACGGGGGAAATTTATGTTTGACCAAATATGCAAACAAAGTTTACAGAAATATGTTACACTCGGAACGATGGGATTTTGATAACAAGAAAAGTACCAAATTCGGGTCTTGTTTGGATTTCTTGAAGCAGACAACAAGCTTTAATTTGACATTTATTTCATTCCAAATCCCGATACGTAACAAAAAAAAAAAAGGATATGCTTCGTCAATTAGTGAGAGGGGCAAAATCAACTTGGTCGATTGTTGCCTCAAAACACCTTGGAAACTTGCATGATGCAACATGATACACTTGGCTTCAATAGCCACTCTTCTTTCCATCTTAAAAGAAACAAACTAGATTTTGCAGTGTTTTTTCATTAAAGAAATGACTTCGAGATTCCTGCCACCGTGTTTTCCAAACGTTCATCGTTGGATTTACCAAACATGCCAAAATTGCTCTTCTAACAAGAGAAATATGTTGGCTTGAGTTCTTGCCTTCTTGTCGTGGCACTGGATCCGCCACTGGGTCTCATTTGCAATTCGCCTGCTTCATTAGACCATGTAGGCTTATATCGGAAGTTTCTTTTTCGTGGGTTACTTAGTGTTTTGAGTTGTTTATTCTGGCCTATAGAATCATAGATTTTCTTGCGAATCAATAAGGAAATGTCTGAGTGTGGGTTTTAGTTTGGTTTGGTTACCCATGTTACATTTGTGTAATTTTGAGCGTTGTGACGTAACTCTGCCCTAATGAAGTGAACTGCATACTTAATATTGAAATAAATATAAAATATTGCTGATACATATAGATAATGCTCACCTTGATGACAATATGACGTTCAAAGGGATTGTGAAACCTTCAATAGGTTCAATTGCCAATCAATAACACCATCAAATCCCCAATTTTGAGTATGTTCAATTACAATCAATAACACAATCATATCCCAATTTTGATGCATTTATAAATCACGTTCCACACAATCTTACAAATGTAACATTGCCAATCGACAATCCGAATTGTACTTCCTTTTGATCAAGCATACTTTTGTTCTACATATCGCATTGAATGAAATAAACGGCAAAAAAAAGCCTATTTAGTTAGCTTTAAGGAGTCTATACCAAACAAAGACCCATGTGTACTTTATGTTTTTACAAATGCCTGTGTCCCGAGTGTTAACTTTTTTGGGACAGCCGATGCTGCTTTTGGTAGTATTTGACCTCATGGACTAACATAGTAAAAAATTAAGGAAATCTATGCAATGGAAAAATTATAGACATAAGGAGGACAAGTTTGGTAAAACTTAGTGTTTCAAATGGTGCTAAAATCAGTATTAGCCTTCAAAAATAACGTATGGATTTCTCTATCTACTGACTAAATAGTTTTGGTACAAATGGGATGAAATAGTTCAAGCAGGTCGTAAAAATTTTACAAAATAATATGTAACTTCCCGTCCATTTTTGCAACCTCCCTTACCATGTATCTAATGTGCACATGTTCTCGTGTACACTAGATGAACAATTTTCACCCATTTTTAAAATACTCCAATGCTTTTGAATTTTACCATCCACTGGTTCCTTGAAATCATTTTGCTTTCAACCCATAGATATGGCTTTATTTTTTAAAATTCGTTGAAACATGATGAACATGCTGGTGTACTTTTCAACACCCTGTACCATTGTAAATCTCTCCCCCTTTTCAACTGCTTTTCCGGTCTGTAGATTTTTAGATTTTAAGTATGTTATTTCAATGCTATAATACCAAATTCTGTTTCAAAACCTTTGTACTTTGTTTCAATTATTTTGAGTTTTGTGGACCATTGAGTGACTCTAATATGAATGATTCTGCTGAACATTTAATACTGCCAAAACACTTTCTCATCCATTTATGAAAATATTTAAATTTAAAAGTTTAACATTCATCGCACCCCTGCTTATTTGTGGGTAACATGGCGCTTCCATTCGACCGAAGTGAGAATGTTAAACATAGCTTAGCGATTTATTTTGAAGATTCGTTTTGAGTTATCACTATCGTCGTCCGCATCACAAGTTGTCGTTTTTTTGACATTTTTTGATAGGTTTTGGCAAATTTGGCATAAAACCTCATAAATTACTTTGTTTTCCCGTCTGTTTTCGTTAGGATAACATATACCGTTTGTCCCAAAAAACGCAACACGTTTGGTGACAGCGCTTATAAAGTTTTTTGAACAAAGCATGTGGACTACTTCTTCTTTGTTGTAAGTACGAGGATACGTTTAGGAATACCCTGAACGTTCATAAAGGTAGGTTAATATTTTAAGATATGACCCCAGAAATCAAGTAACCTGCATGACCCCATTACCCAAAAAAAAATTTAAAGGCGAAATTAAAAAACACCCACTTACTTTGGCACCATGAACCACAGATTGAATCTCTATTCTAACCACCGTTTTCCCCCTTTTTAAATAGGTTGCTGCAACAAAATTAACATTGACTGTTCATTGGTATTATATTCACATATGAATGTTTCCATTGGTAATAACAGTTAAAACACGCGTTTTACACACACGATCCTTACCTAGAATTAGGAAAGTATGATCAACAAAACTCTTCGTATTGTCCAAGTTAGACAACATTGGATTATAGCTAATCATTCGATTCATTTTGGTGACGGCACCCAAGAGTTAATCTTAACCCCAAAAATTTAATGACAGAAATGAATATCTATATTGTTATGAGTTTTTGGTGTTGAAAACATAGGTTTTTACTTTCAAAAGTGAGAATGTCACATTCTTTTTAGTAATAAGCAAGGTTGCAGCCCAACACTTTATCATTTTATGTAATGTGTAGTTTGTCTATGACTATCATCGTTTTATATCTTTCTTGAACTATTTTTATACCAAATTAATGTTTTTAAATAATGTTTTATTATACATTAAATAAAATTATGTAAATCAGTCTTTGACCCCGTAATGTTTGTTTTCTGCAAGAAATTTGGGCAGTAAATGTGGGATTGCATTCAATATTGTATTTGCCATTCTTTTCTTCATTTGCCGTCTTTGTGGTTAACCACTCCTCATTCTTTGGTACAATGGGTTCTGCGTTACTACACTTTGACTGATTTTTGGGTCACCTCTTAAAAACTATTGGTCCTACCTTTTTAACTTTTCAGGATATTAGCTAACAGTCACATCTTACCATCTTGCAACAAGAGTAAATATTCACGTGCTTTTGTTCAACAGACTTATGGCGCCTGCGACCAAGTGATTGCGTTTTTTTTTGGGACAACCGGGTATACTTGGTTACAGACATCAGAAATCTGAATTATCAACACTGAGAGTACCTTTAGAAGATTAATTGTAGTTTAAAATAAAATTGTGTTAAATATAACCTCCAATGCATTTTTCTTTAAATGAGTAAAGTCAAACTAATTTCAGTTTTGTTTTTAATAACTTTTATTTTTTTTATTTTTTTTATTTTTCAATGCAAATTTTCTCAAAAATTCAATCCTTTTAATATAACAAAAGGCTTGCAGGAGACTCAAAGGTGTAAATATATGGATTATTTTTATTGATTCAAACAAACTCTGTGTGATGCCTAACTACGAGCCTACGGTGGGCCACAATACATTCACAAACATTTAATTGGCAAAAAAGAATAAAGATTTTTTCAGTGCTGTGTTTGTTTGTTATTTTTTCGATGAAATAAAACAACCCACAAATATTCATTGTACAATTTTCAATTTCCCTTAAACTGTTCTTTTTCTGAATAATAAATTAATAAATAATTGAAACATTTGCGAAGATTTAGGCGTGTTATTTCATATCTTTCAACATGTTCATACCCACCTTAGAGCGCTGTAACGAACGTTAAAACATTTTGAGTATTCCTTTTTTTTTTTCTCGTGAAGAAATCACACCAGAGCACAGGTATCTAGATTCCTGTTGTATAGCATTTGTAAATAATCTTCCTCTTTGTTTGTCATGTTCTAAAATCATTTTTTTTTCAGAATAAAATGGTCTTTTTACTATTGTCTTTTTTAGATTAAATGAGATTGCAAAACATGAACATTGACCAGGAGTTTGAGCACATTGTCTGCCCCTAGCTCTGCCACTTTTATTTTCCTCTCACATATCAACAAGCTTTGCTTTGAATCGAACTGGATTCTGCGAATCTCATAAGCGGAAGGTGCACCACCATCTTGAGTTTGCGAAAGAATCTGTGGTTAATCGATAAAGCATCCCGAAATCCTCTTCTGTAAAAATGCGCTACGCAACAGCAAAAACAAAAACCACGGGTTTATTGCCGAGTTTATGACAAGCAAACTTCACATCACAATCCAATGGGTAACTGACTAACCGGTTCAATGTCAAATCTCATTAGAGGTGTTTTTCAAATAATTCTTGACAGATTGAATCAATAGCATGCAATCTGTATGGTGTCTGGCACAGAAATCAGATTCAAAGTTTTTACGGCAAGGGTGAGAGTGACTTTATGAGTATTGCTGCGACTTGAATTGACCGTTTAGATCTATTTTGAAGTGCAACGGAACTTGTAAATCAATAGATTATTTTAATATGTAAAATAACATAATGGTTAACACCAGGATGAATGTGATGGATAATATGATCTCAATGACTCGCTTAGCTGCAAAGTGAGTATTCAGTTTGAATACATTTGGTGTAACACACAACGGAAAATCTATCTTGAAAGAGGTCTGTTTTTTGGCCATGATCATACATAATGCTTGCTCTGGATACCCTGGTATTAGAGTAACAGCTGTTCGATTATTGAATAACCGGTGGGTTGTCATATTCATCTGTTCTTTTTCTGAATAATAAATTTAATAAATAATTTTGAAACATTTGCGAGCAATTTAGGCTGTTATTTCATTATCTTTCAACATGTTCATACCCACCTTAGAGCGCTGTAACGTTAAAAACATTTTGAGTATTCCTTTGTTTTTTTTCTCGGTGAAGAAATCACACAGAGGCACAGTATCTAGATTCCTGTTGTATAGCATTTGTAAATAATCTTCCTCTTTGTTTGTCAATGTTCTATCATTTTTCAGAATAAATGTCTTTTAATATTGTCTTTTTTATATTAAATGAGACTGCAAAAACATGAACATTTACAAAGAGAGTCTTGAGCACTTGTCTGGTAACTGCCACTTTTATTTTCCTACTCACAGATCAACAGCTTGGCTTTGAAATCGAACTGATGTCTGCGAAGTCCAATTAGCGGAAGTTGCACCACGCATCTTGAGTTTGCGAAAGAATCTGTGGTTAATCGATAAAGCATCCCGAAATCCTCTTCTGTAAAATGCGCTACCAACAGCAAAAACAAACGGGTTTATTGCCGAGTTTATGAACAAGCAAACTTCACTCACAATCCAAAGGGTACTACCGGTTCCAATGTCAAATCTCATTAGAGGTGTTTCAAATAATTCTTGACAGATTGAATCAATAGCATGCAATCTGTATGGTGTCTGGCACAAGAAATAGATCAAAGTGTTTACGGCAAGGGTGAGAGTGACTTTATGAGTATTGCTGCGACTTGATTGACCGTTAGATCTATTTTGAAGTGCAACGGAACTTGTAGAGATGCAATAGATTATTTGAATATGTAAAATAACATTAATGGTTAACACCAGGATGAATGTGATGGATAATATGATCTCAGGACTAGCTGCAAAGTGAGTATTCAGTTGAATACATTTGGTGTACACAAGCGGAAAATCTTGAAAGAGGTCTGTTTTTGGCCATATCATACATAATTGCTTGCTCTGTGAATACCCTGGTATTAAGAGTACAGCTGTTGCGATTATTGATAACCAGGTGGTTGTCATATTCAATACTGTCCGTTTCCGAGTTTTCATTGTTCGGTGTCGTATTGGATGACAGATAGCGTAATATCTTTCAATTGAGATCAGCGTAATGAATCCCATAGACGCAAGATGACCAAAATAGAACGGTATGTTGAGAAGAACACAACCAAATGAAGAGCTCACCGGCATATCATAAAGAATGGGCGAGCTATTGTAGATGAGAAGATACCAAAAACACGCAAAAGTGAGGAAAATGATGTCGGAAACTGCCAAATTCCCGAGATAAGCGTTTAAACTGTTTCGCATTCGGCGAAGACGAACAATGGTTATCACAAAACATATATTACAGATTATTCCGAAAAATGAAATTATTGGTATTACTACGGCGATCAAAAGTTGATGACCCTGACTGTACAAGAATGTTGTGGCAATATTTTCCATATTGGTGAGGTTAACAGTGTTCAGCATCGAACAAGACATTTTATATTATGTCTGGTTGCCTCTGATATTCAAGAGTCATCTAAATTCGATGTAGTTTGATAAGTTCATGTACACGGCACTCTGACGTTAAAGCCGTGCGTGTTACTATCTAAACAACTTCTTTCGTCAGAAACAGGATGGAAAGTATGAAAAACTTGTCATGCATCACATTCTTCTAAAAGGAAAAAAATGTATGAATTTGTATCCCTCTATAGGCGAAAACCTCTATTCCAAGCTGAAATTTAATGGATGTCGCTATATCGGTATCCATCACCTGAAAAAGAATTTATCAAAATATCGCATTTGTAAACACAGTGCAAGCCGAAACGCCACCATTAGTCACGTTAGTTGACAAATAATATAAGCTGCTTTTCGACTATTTATGGCTCATTATGATAGGTAAGTAAGTCCAAATATATATCCTTGACTCCTTGAAGCACAGGTTATTTCATTTGCCTACTAATAAAATTGATTTATTCGTAAAGACATGACATATAACCCTAATTAAACAATTCAAACCACTTTTTCGAAAATACACACTGGCCTAAAGTATTGCGACATGCAGAAAAACTATCTATATTCAAAATTTTATTTAAGATTGTACCGCGGCTTCTTTATTACACGCAGTTATGATCAAAGGCATAATTTTCAGATGTTCTTTCCCAAAATCAAAATATAGTGCGAAAAACGTTAACGTTTGATTGGTTTTCATGTTCCCAAACAATATTGCGGGTTAAAGAAGCTGGCTAAATAAAAGATGGGAGCACGTCCATCGCCGTTGGACTCAAGATATTGAATAGCAAGAAAAAGATCACGGGATAACCTGAAAACGACTTTGTGATCACACCGTTGATATTGTGCTGTTTGTCATGCAATATGAACGCATAATTTAGACATGATTTACGTATACCACGCGATTTATCATTCATTTTGTGTCGGCTAGTTATCGTTCGCAGTTCCTTTAATCCGACATATTTAGGGAATATGACAATCATCACATATCAAAGGTTTTCTACCCTCTTGGATTCTGGGGAAAACATCTGTATGAAACGCACAACTTTACATTCAATACGTAATGTTTGGTCAAGAATCCATGTTATAATTTGAAATCAATTTGTGATTATGAATTTTGTTGTCTGCATGTTTAAATTGACGAAATGGCCACTAAAGTAATGGCATGACATTCTGCAGCGCTATACCACCACTGTGATCGCAACTGAGAGGAAATAATATGGAGTCATAGAAAAATTATGTTGCGAAGTACGAAAAGCCCTTCCTCATAAAGACATAAAAACATTATTCGACAGAAAAAAGTGCCACAATTAGACAAAGAAAATACATGCCATACTAACCATATTTGTGATATTAAAATTCCACAAATGGCTAAGGATTCCTACAATGGTGGAAAATTATTTGACTGAAGTCATGCTGAAGTAATTCAAGATTTGGTATTAAAGTAAAAAATTACAATAACAGTTACAGCCGCACGGCGTAACTTTTCGCGGCCCATTAACTGGTACAAAAAGCTTTAACGAAGTGGCGCGATCGCTGATTGGAAGTACCATAACTCATATATTTTTATCATACATCACAATGTTGCTGGAACGACAAGTCAGTGAGGGCGACATTCACGATTCTATCTGAACAAGCAGAGTGAAAGCGCGGGGTTTGGAGAAAACTGTTCTTTAATACCTCTTCACAAAATTTATACTATATTATCATTTAATTAAAAACAAGAAGGTTGACATGATTGAACAATGAATTTATTCTAGTAAGGGAGCGGTCATTATTTATGCGGGGGGGGGGGATGGAGGATTTCAACTTTTTTTCGGCAAAAATTTTCGCGTTCCCCCCTCGCTTCCGTTCAAAAATTTCACACTCCCCCCTTGATCATGCTGATTTCCCCATTTAAATGTTCGTTTTCCCCTCTCTCTCGTTGATGAAAAAATTCACGTTCCCACCTCTCTCTTACAAAAATTTATCGGGTTCCCCCTCAAATCCTCCATCCCCCCTGGGGTAAATAATGACCCCTCCCTAAACAAATGACTCCTTGGTTCAAGAGCGTTTGAAATATATAATGAGGGCGCTAGTACATTCCAGAGGCAATGAGCTTTCATTTGTGAAGCTGTGGCCTTTAATTTCTGCACCGAAAAGATATATGCGAGTTTAGGTTTGAGTACGAAAAGAGAGAGTAATTTGGGTTGGGTCCTTGAAGCACAGGTTATTTCATTTTCCTACGTAATCAATTAGTTTATTCGTGAAGAAAATGACACATATCCCTAATCAAACAATTCAAACCACGTTTATGAAACTACACACTGGCCTAAAGTTATGAAAGTAATGCGACATGTAGAAAAACTATTTATATTCAAAATTTGATTTAAGATTTCACGAGTTCTTTAGTAAACATTGCGTAATTATTGTCATAGGTATAATTATCAAACAGATGTTCTTTCCCACAAATCAAATAGTGCGAAAAACGTTTGATTTGATTGTCATGTTCCCAAAGATCATCAGCAATATGTCAGTCTACTGCAGGACGAAAGCTCAACATGTTTCCATGCTGGATTACGGTCTACCCTTCCACGCTGGCCTAGTGCGGGTTGGAAGGGACTCTGGTATACCTAGAGTGATGAGTACAGGTAACAGACCCGGGACGATCCCTTACTCTAATCCTTATTTGAGTATGACCAAGGGACCCGACTCTCACGGGGCTCGAACCAGGGCCGCTCGGTCGATCTTTACCCTGTCGACGGTTCAACGCCTTAGACCGCTCTGCCACCTTGCCCCCCAAAGTTCACAAAGATAAGGCGGGTTAAATGAGCTGGCTAATGACAACTTGCTGATTGTACTCCAGAAGGAAACTAATTACATGATATTTAAAAATAAGCACAGTAGCAAACAAGACAATACACCTATGCTTAAAATAGATAATGCATTAATTTAGAAAGTAGAGACTACTAACATTTTAGGCCTACTCTTTGATTACAATTTATCATGGACTTCACAGACACAACATGCTTCTAAAATAGTGTCTAAATACAATGGTATAATTCATAAGGTTCGACCATTCCTCCCACCTGAGTCACTTAAAACAGTATATAATTTTCTTGTTCTACCTTATTATTCTTATGGGGCAATGATGTGGGCCGATTCCAACAATGCCAATTTTGACTCGCCTTTTCTACTTCAAAAAAGAATTATAAGAACATGCACTAACTCTAATTGGCTTACTAATACTGACCCCCTTTTTTCGTCTCTTACTGAAGATTTATGACATCTACAAACTATATACAGCTTGCATCTTTTATGTTCCGTTGTCATTATGATCTCCTCCCTACTGACCTCATATCTGATGACTTTTTAATATTGACACACCCTCTCATCACTATAACACTAAGACATGGCCAAGATTTTTTTTCATCAAGAAAGCGTACACTGTTTTTGCCAGAAACACCCCAAGTTCTCAAGGTCCTGTATTTTGGAAAACCTACCTGCTCACCTTTTTTTTTTTTTTTTTTTTTTGAATTTGGAGTATGACTCAATGTTACAAGTGCCATGCATTTGTTCATTGGGTCCTATAGTATATCTAGTAACTCCATATTTTGATAATATAGGGTTGAATAGATAATTATCATTTATGGCGACGCCATCTTGGATTTCTCAAAATGCTCAAGGATGCCCAGGTGGCACCCGGCAGATTCTTATTCTACACACCTGTATCTATCATTTTCAGCAGAAAAATTGTGTCCATACTCAACTTTACGGTCAGGCCATAAGTTGGACCATGGCTACCTGACTACTCTCATCACTATAACACTAAGACATGGCCAAGATTTTTTTTCATCAAGAAAGCGTACACTGTTTTTGCCAGAAACACCCCAAGTTCTCAAGGTCCTGTATTTTGGAAAACCTACCTGCTCACCTTAAAAATTCGTCTTCCTTTGCGTCATTTAAAACTAACTTAAAAATATACTCATCAGTTTCTATAACAATGATCTCTCTCCATAACTCTGTTACCCTTTTCTGCATTCAAATTTGGTTTTTTTTACTTGAAAATATACAGTCGGTTTATACTTGTTTTTACTGTCCGCCCTGTCTTATTTGTCAGTCGGTTAGTGACCGTCCTGTCTTGTTATTTGTCAGTAGGTTAGTCGTACGTCTACATCGTTTTGTCCTGTTTTGTCATTATTGTTCCTAGGTTGTTTATATACCCGTGAGTGCATGTGTATGTTTTGTCTGTTTTAAATCCAGGACCATTTTCCAACTGTATTCGCTCATACAATATACAATTTCTATTATTAAAATTTCTCTTTATAAATTATATTTATTGTATTTTTGTATTTTCATATTACCAAGTAGAGTTCCTGATGAATGTATGTTCGTCCATCCTATTCAATTAAGAAAATACATGCCATTCTAACCATATTTGTGATGTTAACATTCCACAAATGGAATATACAGCCGCACGACGTAAATTTTCGCCTCTAAACACCCATCAACTGGTCCAAAACTTTTAATGAAGTGGCACAATCACTGATTGGAAGTACCATAACTCACATAATTATGTTTTTATTATACCTCACTATGTCGCTGGAACGACAAGTCAATGAGGGCGACATTCACGATTCTATCTGAGCAAGCATGTTGAAAGCGCGGGTTTGGAGAAAACTGTTCTTTAATACCTCTTCACACTATTTATACTACATTTTCATTTAATTAAAAACAAGAAGGTTGATATGGTTGAACATGAAATTATTCTAGTAAACTAGTGACTCCTTGGTTGAAGAACGTTTCAAATATAATGAGGGTACTAGTACGTTCCATTGGCAATAAGCTTTAATTTGTGAAGTTGTGGCCCTTAACTTCTGGACCAAAATACGTGTGAGTTGAGGTTTGATTACGAATAGAGAGAGAGAGGAGAGAGAGAGAGAGAGAAGGAGAGAGAGAGAGAGAGAGAGAGTAATTTGGGTTGGGATAGGGTTCGGAGTATGGTCCAAAAGCATGATTAGGAGTTAGCGACTTAGAAATACCAATCAAGATGGGAGCAAATTCAATGCACCATCGCGTCTTTTGCCGTAACCGGTGTAAGTTTGCTGAAACTCCTTCATGAAACCCCGCTCAGTCATTAATCGCAGATTATTATTCCATCATTCTTTATTATCATTAAAAAAACATCAAAATAACAAAGAAAGTACATATACCCCAGGGCACGCTACTGAACTCCAAAAGGAGAACAGCAGACAGGCAGGGGAAACAATCACCAATACATGAACAAATTAATTCATAACAAACTCACACAAATAGACTATTTAAAAGTGAAAAGCCCAGGAAGCGTGGGGTGGGGACAACCGACGACGATGAACAGGATGAATTAAATCTTCATATATGGGGGCGGAATCCCAGTTAGGCTCATTTCGAGTGTTCCAAATGGAATAACTACATGTGATGGCAATTTTGCTCAGATTTTTGGCAAATAGCTTTTTTGTTCAAGATTTACCATCGAGAAAGTTGAAAACTTTACCCAATCTATCCATGTTGTCAGCTGTCACCAACCCTCTTTAACCAATCTCAATGCAGTTAAGATGACATTTATACCCCTCCTGGATAATATCGGACTGAAGGTTTTCATACCGAGATGTTTTGAGCTCATGGGCCTTTTGAATGTTAGTTTCAAACGGAACAGTATATAAGCTCAACAATTTGGATGGACTTTTTGGTATTGTTGATGATAATAATATCCGGTTTTTGGGCAGTAGGAAAGATGATGGGTGGGAGGGCACCTCCAGTCACGGTATATCCAGGAAGATCAGCATATATTTTGAAATTATCTTGGGAGTTTTTAATCATTTAATGACTGGATCATATGAATAATAATACTGTTGTGCCTCCATGTATAGCGTCCCTGCTGTAAAGATATTTTACAATTGTTAAAAACATGGAGGAGTGTTTGGGTGTTATTAACAGATGTTTCATTTTACCTGTACTTCTCTTTCCCCAATTCCGAAGATTTGTTAAAGTGGGGCAAATCTATACAAATTCACTGCAAGCTCAAACGTTTCTGGGTAATTATAAATCGTGGATTTCCATGTAAGTCCGACTTTTTCAGCTTCAATACTTTTAGCATATTACCTTGGACAACCAATGGCCGAATATAGTCCTCCACTGTTCATATTGGTCATTTTGAAGGATTTGTTTTGATGTTACATTTAATCTCACTCCATGTAGAGTTTGGTGATTTAGAATCTTGGAAGCATTCTGGAAGATGTTATTCCACCGCTTACTACAAACTAACAGTACGGCCCAACCATGTCTTATAATTTATATGATATGTCCAGACATGTTAGTGCGTGTCTGTTTTAATAATTCATACCAGTAAATAGATACCTTAACGCGGTAAAGAATACTGTATGTATACACAGTTTGAATCCTCGCTTGGCACGCTTAATATTACTATATGTTCATTTCCCTCTCTGATATATCAAATACATCTTTACCTTTTATCCCTGAGTATATGTTTTCCCCCCCCCCCCCCCTCCAAGAAACTTCTCGGGACCCTTTAGTTGTTTGTAACACATTTCACCTAAATTAAATTGACACATATTTGGCTTCCCGCTACCTATTGGCATAGACTTTCATTTGGCTGCTTTAAAGTAATTAAGCATATAAGAGCATTCCAAGATTTCCTCAAAGAAGTTTATCAGAAATAAAAACTGAATAGCTGACAGATAACACCGACAACATCCTAAGCAACGTCTCAAGCTGATGTTCCGTACATAATGCGAAAACTACCCTGCCCAAAACTTATTTAATATTAATGTGCAACGAGAGATTTCACAAACAGGTGTCCCAAAACATAACCTCTGATTTTGGCACAATATAAAGTTTTTTTTACAAAAATGTCCCCATGTGCAAGGAGTAAGCTGAAAATTTTCTTTGGTCAAAATGTTAAATTTCCTAATTTCGTATAGGAGCAAAAACTAATTCAGCCTATTTTATATTGAAAATCACTTTTGTTTTCATTTCAAAACAATTTCTGTGACTAAAGAAGGTAAACCTCTAGTGGGGTCTTATCTATATGAAACGGCTACATGTGACACAAATACTGATATGGGTGCCCCAAAATCATCTCGTTGCACCTTTAATACACACCAACACCAAGGTAGACCTACTAGCCCAAATAAAGTTAATCACAATAACAAAGAAAACAATGGCAACGAGTTACATTGCATTATCTGACGGTCGTCTACTGCATAAAGATGGCGCAGATAACCAACTGACTGGATCAAAGGTTCCGGCAGTATAGGGCACTTACTTGCACAAATGAGGTCATTAGCTTACTATGGACGCTCCCACGTATCAATCATGCGAGTTCATGCGCTGTATCTCGAGTTACCCCGCTATATGTCGAGTTTACAGCGCTGCCTATCCAGTTGAACTCTATGTACCGAGTTTCATAAATCATTTCCAGAATAAATCATGTCCTCAAGAATAAATCATGACGATTTTAACAAAACTGGACATGCAGCAAAAAAAAACCCCTCGACATGTTTTTTTTTTTTCCAACATTAGCAACTCGACATGATTTTTGTTTCTCACCATGAGCAAACTCGAACATGATTTTTTTTTCTCAACATGACAAACTCGACATGATTTTTTTTACACATACACCAAAACTCATGTCGAGTTTTCCTCCTGTTGAGAAAAAATCATGTCCCGAGAATTTGAACCCTTGGGGGGACATGATTTATGTCAAACTCACAATATAGAGAGCAAACTCCGATGTATAGAGGGCAAACTGGACTATGCGCTGTAAACTCGACATATAACGCTCCACACCGACATATGCCGAGGAAAACTCGATACCCAGCGCGTGAACTCGACATGCGCGGGAAAACTCTCCAGGGGATTTGATACGTGGAGCGTAAAACTGGACATGATTTATGTCAACTCACCATATAGATAGCACACTCGATGTTAGAGGGCAAACTGGACTATAGCGCTTGTAAACTCGACATATAACGCTCACACGCGACATATGGCTAGGAAAACTCGATACACAGCGCAAGAAACTCGACATGCGCGGGAAAACTCGCCCTGATTTGATCCGTGGAGAGCGTTCCATGCTTACCTTCGCCATAATATGTCCTCAGAACACTCTTCGGCTGGTATCTGAAAGGGAGCCTAAACTTTAGACCCGGGTTAAACCAGGTTAGTCCCGACATGAGTGACCCTTGTTCCTTTCAAACTACTATACTGTGAAAGTTATGTCAGGCGAGAAAAATCTCATGTACGGGTCGTTCCGGTCCATCCATGATGAATTTTCTCACCCGTTACAAAATATTTTTAGAGTATGTTGAAGAAAAAAAGTCCACTCAGGTAGGTCTAACACTGGTTTTAAACCGAGTTTCAGTTAGACTCCTTTCAGAATAACAGCCTCTAACTCTTAGCATGCAATAACACAAAAGTATCACCTGCAGGAATAGCTGAAATGGGTTGTCAGGTGCATATTGTATTCTCCACATTCTTGGATGATGGAGGACAAACAAAGATCAAATATAATTTACCTTCCGAGAAGGAGCCCTAGTCTCTTCGGAGTTGGATTCGAACTGTCAATAGACAGGTACATCCAAGGTAATAACTACTACTTTTCTGCCATAATATTCACTATAGTGTTTTATGCTGCATAAATTATATTCTTTAAATTAAGTTTTGGGGCACTCTTCTTTTTTACTTAAAAACAAAATGACGGCCAAAATACGAATTCTGACTAAACACGGCTAAAATGTATATATCCGTCATAAAATGAACACACACACACACACACACAAAAAAAAAAACTAACAAAAACAAACAAACAAGATGGCTGCCATTTACGTAATTACAGTTATGTATCACTTTAACTGTATTGTGGAAGATTATTTCGTTGGTTTAAATTGTGTATATTACAAATAGTAAACATTTCTATTAGTAAATTAAATATAGCTAACGATTCTCTTTAAAATAGCTTAAAATTCAAAATGGCTGCCATGCTACTTTTTATCTGAAATCCACATTTTTAGCCGCGTTTTGGTCAAAATTAGTATCTTGATCGTACCGGCATTTTATTTCTTTACGCTGCTATTTTAGGCAAAATTATTGTCCACACGCTTTCTGGTAGTAGCTCAAGAATAATTTAATAATACATCACTAAAGATCTCGCAAAATTGTTTGTCAAGAGTGCATTTTCATTTTTTACCAAATTTGTGCTAATTTTGACACATAAAACCTAAAATATAATTTAATATAAATTAACATATATTTTAAGTATAAGACTCAATTTGTTATAGAGATATTAGGCTAAATAAGCCTAATTAGACTTTTTTACACTCAAATTGAATTCCTGTTTTGTGCAATAAAGTCGTAACTGTTAGATACGACTTTGGTGCACAACACGGGAAATCATGAGTGTAATAATTATTTTCATTCGAAAAGTTACAAAAGAATGAAACACAAAAATGCTTTCCTCTAAAATCATGAAAATAAAGATACGACTTTGTTTCACTCACATGACGATTTGTATTTAGAGTTGGTGGCGGCATTTTTAAAGTATTTAAACAATTTGGGTTACGTAACCAACATATTGAAACTTTATTATGCATCTGCAAAGACCCATACATTATTATATAAGAAGCGTAAATTCTGATGTGCATTTTCTAATTGTTAGCCCATTTTTAGTCAAAATTTTATTTTTGGAGTAACCTCTTATTTAAACATTATTGTTATGCAACCTAAAAGCACTTGTGAATATGTGGTAAGAAACTGATTTTGTTAGGATCTAAAATAACGTCCCTGGTCAAACTAAACTAGTATCCTGCCACATACATGACATAGGTATACATAAGTGTTGTACACCCCAGGTCATATCTAAACTTGCTCTATATCACCTTTTCGGTAGTACTTTTATTCTGCTTAAGTATACGATTAAAAGAACTGTTGAGCCACCCTGATTTTTTACTTTAAAACAAAATAAAACGCTCGCAAAAATCCGATATTAGCCCTCTTAATCTACAAAACATGCTTTTTGATCTACAAAGCAGAATGTCAATTATTTTTGCGCCCGTACCCCAAAGAATTCAAAATTAGCGCCACAATTGCTTAATACAAGTAAACATAACGATAACACTATTCTTTGGAATATGATCGTAATCTTAATGATGCATTATTAAATTATTATTGTGCTACTACCAGAATACCCATTGAATATCATTCTTTCCAAAATGGCGGCCAATAAGAAATACAAATGACAAATGGCGGTCAAATACATTTTGTTTACTGAAAATCGACTAAACATGTGTATTTTGCATGAAGGTCAGCCATTTTGAATTTTCCAGTAGCTATACGCATTGTCATAGTATCTTCAGTTTGTGATTAAATATATTATTTTATTTTTCTATTTTACTTGAAAAAAAGATTTCTCCCAGAAAAAGTACTATCATGCAAGAGAAAAATGGAATTCCCTAGATTGTGCCTAGATTTCCCCTAGAACTCTTTACACTTGGTTCTAAAAAAGCTCCTATAAATAGCCTTATTTCAGATATATAAGTTGCAAATTAAAGATTGCATCATTAGGTGATTCCCAATGATATCATCACTGTGTGATCAGATTGGCTAGATGTAAGATGAGCGTTCGCAAAACCTGAATATTCGTATTCATGTTTTGCGAACTTAATTCGTTAAAGGTGCAACGAGAGATTTCACATATCAGGTGTCCCTAAAAAATCGAAAGTACCACTTTTTGCGCTGATATAAAGCTTTCCATCGAAAATATCCTTATCTGAAAGCATTAAACGAAAAAATTTTTTTCCTTTGGGTACAAAAAATGTGAAATATCTATTTTCGCATATGAGCAATCAAATCAATTATGTTTTCATTGAAGTTCTAAGCGAATCCACAAGGCAAGACATCTATTGGGTGTCCTAATTTATTAGAATTACTATTGCTAACGACCTTAATTCGTTTAATGCTAATTCAATCATGACAAAA
Source organism: Ophioderma brevispina (assembly GCA_023653785.1). Classification (NCBI taxonomy): domain Eukaryota; kingdom Metazoa; phylum Echinodermata; class Ophiuroidea; order Amphilepidida; family Ophiodermatidae; genus Ophioderma; species Ophioderma brevispina. The sequence goes on along the minus strand of JAMKCH010030728.1, from coordinate 47,528 downwards.
CATGTTTTCTATCTGGAAACTAATTGCTCCCACAGATCATGTTTGTTTTGTTTTGTTCGTTTTATTTCTTCTTTTGCCTGGACGCCATAACCCCCGCAGCCGCGGCGCAGTGGCTGTACGCCTGCTACAACTAACACGGGGATCCCGTCTGCTCATTCAGTCACGGTAAGGGTATTTAGCGGCTGACTATTTTTCAGTTTGTAGACTTATGGACCCCTCTTTTTCACATTCATGCGGACAATTGAATTTACTTAATTAAAGAACAATATACAGATGTTGAATCTAAAAAGGATTTTATTATGGGAATAACAGCCCATTTTTTGGAAAAAATAAAGATTTGATGCCGTCACGGCTTGATTGGTTTATTATTTTGCTTCGGGGGAACCCTTCAGGTAAAAATGACGTACGTATCCCTCTACATTGGAAAAAAACAACAACCGATTATCGTCATCGTACTCGTTTTTTTGAATCTGTAGGGATAAAGTAATCTTGTACTGTTTAGACATAATATACGGGTCCTTTTGGAAAAAACTAATAGCACGTTGGACAGAGGGTCATATTACAGACCTTGATTTAACATAGTCGGATTTATATATCTCGGTCGCCCCCGAAGAGCACCCTGATATCTGATAACCTGACACGTGACCTTTACCTGACCGTGACACCACTATTCATCTAGTTACCGTTTATAACTCAATACGGCAAGCAGCAAGCCATTCGGTATCTCGTTTCACAGCGTAATCGATCAAGATGTGAACTATACATTGGTTCTGTACATGGAGGGTAGGAACACGATCTCTCGATTTGGGCATTGGGATTTCCCAAACGGTAATTTATGAAACTGCTACATCCTTACTATGGCGTCTCGTCCCAGTGCCCATTAAAAAATCATCTCTAAACCTTTGTTCAAAGATCTTTAGTAAATATCTGATAAATTAAGAAAAATATGAAGTTACACCTCAATCATGCTTCTGTTAAATTACCTCAATTGCATAACTCAAAACTCCAGAAACGTCCCCTGCAAAGTAAACGTCTATCAAACATAATTACCCTTGACATACGCGCCAATGTGCTCCAGAGCTCTGCGCTCTGTAGCCTGCTCACCGATACACTCTACTATCAAAACAGCCCTATATAATTTATTATACACCCCAAAACCATTGCACTCCTTGGTTCTCATTCATTGGATGTTATAAGATATCCCCTGTTCTTCCACGAGGCCCATGTTGTTCTTCAATGAATCTGTAGATGCTAAGTATAGTCCATAGGCCATGTTTTTAATATCGTGCTCGCACAAATCCTTTACTATACTCAACATCTGCATACAAAGCTTGTTTCTATCTTGAAACTTGCCTCCATAGCTCAGTTCACTGGTATCACGCTTGAAATCCTAGGGACCCGCACACCACATTTTTCCAGTTTACGACTAACGATATACTTTTTCCGACTCATATTTTTTGTAATTGTGCAAAAAAAAAAAATAACTATTGGATAATCATCTTAATGAAAACAATATTACAATAATATCTAGCCCCGTTGATTTGATAATTATGTTGGTCCCGTCCCCCGTCCTCTAACGGTGTCCAGTAAAAATATTAATTATCAAACAAGCAATTAAGAATATTTTTCTTGTTTTAAGTATTTATATATTTCATGTAATTCAACATTAAATAATAATATAAAATTCATTTAACCCTTTACATGCTGATGCGATCACTTTGAGTTTGCCATATCTACATCACGCCCACTGTACACACCAATGAGAAAGTACACGGCAGACAATGGCATCTACCATTTAAAATGACATAATTTGTGTTTCTATAGTTGATTGGACCTTATTAAACACATATTCACAGAGTTTTCATTGCCATATTATATGTGGAAACGAGGTCGTGTTAATTTGTGTTCCCTTTTAAAAATATTAAAATTGTAGTTAAAATTTCAGAAACCAATATAATTGTATGGTAAATATACTGTCTGTTGTTATCCGGTAGGAAAGCAAAGGACACCGTTCGGACCAAAACATAGATAGTATCTATCGCTCCTCTACCAACAATGGCTTGATACGTAGTTAGCAAGAGCGCCGTTCTGGTAATACGGAGAGTCGCAGGTTCGAATCCAACATTCATGTGCGCTGGTCACATCCTTGTCTACCTGGAGAACTATGTAGTTAAAATTTCACCTGAATACGATGTTAATAACATCACATGACTATGATCGTAAATTTCATCTTACGCATGGCTTAAGATTTTGGGTACGACCATGGTAGTAGCGTTCCGGAACAGTGTACTTAAGATGGTCGTAAGTGCATTTCTACCAGTAAACCTACGACAATCTTACGTTAACATAAACTAAGCAGATTTAAAGGTCATTCCATTCATTGATTGGGATTAAAATTGGGCTCTGTCTGGGTGCAAAAGTCTGAGACACGTTTGCGAATGTTACCATGTGCCTATTATCATCAGGTATATGAATGATTTTTATTGTGTGGTAGGCCTATAGAACCTTAACAAGTATTAAAATATTCTGGACAGGGTTCGCTCAATTATCTGTCAACTTGCACGCACATACACACACACACACACCAAAACAAACACAAAAGTGACCCCCCCCGGGTCTCGAAAATGTTCAAGATGGTTGGAATAGCCTCCTATAATCATCTCCCAGCCTCCCATCCCCCTTTCCAAATAAAATCACGAATACTAGCTCTTCCATAATGTCCATGATATCAACTTGTATCATTATTAGTCTACGTCAACTCTGAGTAGACGTAGAAATTCGCGCAACGTTACGACTAAGTTAAGTTTCAGGAACGCATGAACAGTCGTGGGAAAAGCGTACGTGCTAGGTACGACAGACGTAGATTTTTCGTAAGTTTTGAAGAAAATCTTAAGTGCATACTACGTTTCGGGAACGCAGTAAATTCGTAAGTGTGAACTTTACGCAAAAGTTGCGATAGAAAGAGGCTACGACTGTCGTACGACCACTTTCGGGAACGGACCCCTGGACCATAATATCGGGCCAGAATCTCACGCGTGCATAAAAAAAAAAAAAAAAAAAAAAAAAAAAAAAAAAAAAAAAAAAAAAAAAAAAAAAAAAAAAAAAAAAAAAAAAAAAAAAAAAAAAAAAAAAAAAAAAAAAAAAAAAAAAGAGTTGACACCGAAAAAAGGGGGTTTTGATAGGGAAAAAAGGATGGTAATCACCACCTTCGGTAGATGAGGGTTTAAGAAATAATGTATTTTCAATGGCATGTTCAGGTCTTGGCTGTTGAAAAAAATGTAGACGTTTTCACATTTTATCCTATTCCTCTTATTTGTTGTTTGGGGAATCATATTTGGTACCAAAATCTGACTATAATATACAGATGTAGAAATCAGTAAACTATCAAAATATGACCTATTTTCTTTTGAAGAGTTTGATATTCTGACCACTTAAAGCAATAACAGCACATTTTTGAAGAGCGCCCCCAATTTTCAAAATTTGATATCTTTGCACAGTTATGATGGTAATTGTCTAGGAAACTACACCTGCGAACTAGAATGCTCAAAAATGCGTATTTATCATAAAATAAACGATTTTGTAATTAGAATTGGGATCCCGGATCGTTCTTAACGGCAGAGCTGGAAATGCTAAGTTTATGTCCGTCCATGATGAAATAGTGCCACCTCAAGAAAATGACCTCTAACTTGACTTGTCTGAGCAAATAAAACAACTAATGGATGAGCGTAGACACGTACATGGCGCTATTTCCCGGCTATTTCATACTGGAAGGCCGTTTCCAGCAGCCGTTGAATTATTATCGGAGATCTCAGATCGGGTCTCAGATATTAGGCCTAATTGTTCTAATTACAAAATCTCTAGTTTACTACACACTGTTAAAAATGTTCCTAATTTTACCAGACTTTACCTTTTAAATTACGGTAAACCCCAATTATTCAATAATCTTTACGCTTTATTACCTACAACATAAAAGTAACAGTAAATAGAACAGGGTAACAATAAAAAAAGACTAAAACATGTGAAAAAATGTAGTATGTATACGCGGACCGTTATTAGATTTCCGTAATATTACGTCTTTGTAACTTACTGTTTTTAATGTAAGAATAGAAAACTATGAAAATCGTTTTACCTATAAAATGTGTTAAATAACGTCGTAAGTAACGGCATTAAAAAAATGCAAAATATTATTTCCCTATCATTTTTAAAAAATAGTTTAAAAAACACTGAAAACATCAAAAAACCAGTAGTTTTTACTATAAAAAAAACTCGGGTAAAACGCTGTCTAGTTTACTAATTGAGTGGTTTGTAAGTCACGGCTTAACTACTTAAATTATTGGTTAAAGAAGGGCTATTATGAGTTTATTTTAATCTTTGGGCATACTCAATTAGAGTTCTCTGAACGAGAAAAAGTTCGTTAAACCGAATTAAAAGTAAGTAAGGCACGCTTTACTATTTGATAAACTAAGTTTTTTGGGTGATTCTACTAACTTATAAATTAGTCGTTATTAAAAACGATGTTAGTTTTATAGTTTGGGTGGTAATTGCAGTTTTGAACAAGTTTTAACTAGTTGATAACAGTTGGTACCAATTAGCTCATACAATAGGCTGTACAAAGCAATGGGTCCAGTAGGCGAGATCCAAAGCGACACAGCACGTGGAAATAGGCTTATTAGATGCAAATAAATAATTAAGGAATCACACAAGTGGTAAGCCAAAGTATGACAACTAATGTTCCCCAAACTGTTCTTAGGTCGTCACCCCGTAAACAATTGTTTGAAATAAGCGTACGCAGTACCAGCTGTGCGACCTGTACACGGGAGTATCGCATATCTATTTAATCTCGTGTTTACGCGCCGTCTACAGAAGTGCGACCTTCATGCTGCAACATATTGTTCGAATCAGTTCAAACAATTATACTCAAGAGTATAAGCATGTCATAGAGCACAAAAGCATCTTGATCTTAAACCATGAAAATGGGGTTACTTATAGACTATAGGGTTCGTCAGTACTCTAAAACAAAATTCTGGCTGCCCGCGTGTAAACCCGGGAAAGTGGTGTGACGAAACGCTTTGACAACGGAATCTAATGCGACTTCCCAGACGCGAGCGTATGGCCATTGTTCAGACCATAATGACGGCGACATCGTTAACATTGTTAACGTTCTGAGTCGGTCAAGTGACCCGGAAGGAGTGCTGCTCGCAGGCAGACAAAACATTAGAGGTCACTGCTACCGCTGTATAGTAGATCGGTTGAGTTTAAATTTTATGATCGTAAGAACACGCTTTGAATTCACAAAATAGTTCTAAAATGATATTACTGCCCTGCATATTCAACAATGCCAGACAGTTAATGTTCCGTCGGTTGCGCTAGAAAATCGAAGGACTCCAAAAGGCGAGGAAAATCGACCTGCATTTTAACCTCTTTTCATTATAGCTCAAAAAAAGGTTGATCCAAATACTACAACTGTATACATTTTTATGAAGAGCATATTTATACGGATTGTAAATCGCACAGTTTGAATGGATTTTTGAAATTTTTTTTTTTTCAGGTTGTGTACTTACAATATAACGGGGATACGACCAAAAAAAGTACATAAAAGATAACATTTCTTTTTAACAATGCATTATTTCCAGACATTATGAAAATGAAAAAAAATTATATATTCATATTTTATTGGAATGCATGTACTAATAAATCCCCGAATAAATCCCTTTCAGGCAAGTGTATTTGTTGCCCATTAGAATAGGCATGGTGATATACAGGGTGCAAAAAAAATAATTGAATTTGATGAATTTTTGTCCGTAAAGAAAAACTTTGAGCTTAAAAATAGCGTTCTTATTAAAGGTTTGTGTAAAGGTATCATCTTGCAATTTACCTTTGTATCAATACATGTAATAGTGCAACAGAAATATAGAGGTGGTCAAAATCGCTGATATCAAACTCCCTGGGAAATACATGTTATGTGAACTTGAAATCAACTAGCTGAATAATTATTAAAACAAATGTGTTATTCTTAATATAATTCATGACCAAGTGTTAGCAGATGTGAGCTTATGGTGATGAAACAGAAAAAAATAGCAAAAAACACAATTTTTTATTTTTTTCAGTTTTTTAATTTTTTGTCATGTAATGTGAAGGATATGAGCAACGAAACACTGTCACTGGATGAGCGAGTGAGGAAGTGATAGGACTTAAGTTCTTACGATGGAGCTCATCAGTTTGGAAGTTTGGCCTACAGGACTTTTTTGATAATTTATTTGATTTGGAACTGGATCCTTCTCTTCAATTCCACTCAGGACACGATGATTGGTGAGTGCGGCCCCTCCTACTTACATTTTTGGTATTATGTTTTAGTGTCAGTTCTCAAGACCCCAAGCCTAGGCCATTGTAGGTCTGGTCTGGGCATTGGGAAGGCCTATATCACTAGCGCCTAGCTAGGAGTAGGAAGCTAAATAATAGAAAATAAAATGTCACGGGATGTAGTTTTGACCAATCAGTGAACAAATGTATTCGGTATAAAAAACGAATATTGACTGGTCTTATATCGGGTGATGAATTGAGATTATCGCTCCCTCGTTGCACGGCCTAGCATACCTGGCCTACCTATCTATGTAGGCCGAGATACATGGCCTAGCTTTAATATGTAGGGTTTCGCATAATATGTAGGCCTAGCTATATGTAGGCATGGGCCTAGCATACTATGGAGGCCTAGCATACCTGGCTATAAGCGCGGGGTGATAGTTATTTTAGTCCAGGTATGCTAGGCCAATGAGGGAGCGATAATTTGCATTCATCACCCTTCATGCCAGTCATAGTTGTTAATACTTAACAGACTGTTCGATTGGACATTACATAATATGTGGAAGTAAACAAGTTATAATCAGGAAACCTATAATGTCATGTACGTACCCAGTGCTTAGGGGGGGGGGCTACACGTGCAGTTTGCGTTAGAATTGTCCAGACTTTTGGAGACCACACAGGCATCCTTCACTGCACTCTGTCATTTGGCTTCTGCCCCACGTGAACCAGGGCACGGTGCAACAAAAATGGGGCGTAGGAACTTGGTTAAAGCAGAATCTGTCACATAACCGACTGACCAAGGTCAAAATTCCAGTGATCGAGTGTGAACTGGTTTCAACTGGAAACCAGTTGAATCCAGTGCGTTTGGAATCCAGTTTGAATCCAGTGAATTAGGTGAATCAGTGACGGAAAATGGAACAATTTTCAACTAGGTTTTTAGTGAGCAGTTGAACTCAAGTTAAGAACAGTTACAAACAGTTGTAACCAGTTAGTTCCGTCACGGAAAAGGAACACTTCAACTGGATCAACGGGATTTTGACATGGGTCAGAGAAATTATTATAACATCAAGGGATCTGTAGGCTTTTTAGAGACTCGTGCGGGAATGGCTTGGTGTGGGATGGAGGTAGATCTACTGTCGCAGTAGTGCATCGATCGGCATCGTTTTTGTTATCTTCCGACCCAGTAGAATATACTAATAGGGCCTAAGGATGGGTAATTGTCCTAAGATTTGTTGTCAGTCGGCTCAAGACTCTCTGCGATTTTTCAGCATAAATCTTTAACATATTCACATTTTCGTTCAATCTTCACCGATAAATATCTTGAAGAAAAAATTTCGCGAAAACTTCCACCCCAGATAGATGCTGAGATGAGATTCACGCCTGTCAAGCACTGTTTACTATGCTGGGGCAGAGTGACCTCGAAATGTTTTGGCCTGAGAGGCGCAGCGCGCATCGTTTTACAATTGATGTTGAGTCAGATGTTAACGGGCTATAGCTCTGGAGATCCATGCAGTGTGCAAGCGTAATGGAGTAATTGCATGTCCCTGTAATATACCGCCAGGGATGCAGTAGGCCCATGTATAACCGCCGCGCAGGTTCATTCAAAGCTCAATGCCGACAAAATTGAACACGATCGGCAAATAGATTTGACAATGTTGTTGTAACGTTCAGCATTTAATTTGTGTGAATCTACTTACGCCCTAAAACATGGCCTAAAATTACCTGGTTATTGCATCGCTTTGGAGAGCTGTACACAGACTGCATGCATGTAACAGTGCATAACTTTGCTTGTATCGACTGAGTGGCGGGAACACGAAAAAGTTCGTAAAACAGTTTGTAGAAACTGATTGGTTGGGCAGGCCTTACCAATTAATTCAAGGTTGTAAAAACATTATCATGCTTTACAAAATTGTAAGTAAAACCTGCTGATTTCAGTTAGTAGGAACTGCTAATAGTTGTATCGGTATTTACGATGCTCCAAAGTTGTTGTCGAGGTTGTTTTAGTTAAAAAGCTTTGAAAACTGCTAGCAGATGCTAAAATGATTTGTAAATTTTTTTTAGTATTGTAAGCATGCCGAAAATCGACTTTTGTTTTCAGTGAACTCTTTTCCTCCTTTTTTTTAATATTTAGTTTAATTCTGAAAAAACAAAAAGTAGTACACAAACACACACCACTCATTATATATTTAATTTTAGCACTGCTATCAGAAAGTCATCTAGTGTAAGGTAATTATATTTAAAAGTTTATTCATATGATGATTAAGTGATTGGTGACTGTGTAATGTACCATATAAAACAAAGTGTATAAACTGTTTTAAAACTTTATTTCTTCACGTTTTCCGTTTGTTTATTGCCTTTTTCCTCAAAATTGTTTTACAACTTCTTTACAACCACGTGGTAACGTAAATACAACGTTTGTATGATGCCATAGCTACAACGTGAAAATTTGGTCAGAGGATTGTAATAACGTTTTAATTCTTAATATTGTTTAAACAAGTCAAAAACCAACAATAACGTTTTTACGCCGTTATTTTACGTTCCCTGCAATGATTTTGTATTTTTACGGCTCCAGTTATTTTACGTTCTACATGTAGTGAGTCCCAGCTGCCAGTCAAATGCCTGTTTTTTTACAGGTTTATTTTTAACAGTGCAGTTACCAATGCAACCGTGAAAAAATCTCAAAATTTTTGAAAAATTGGGAGCGCTCTTCAAAAAAATGTGCTATTATTGCTTTAAGCAGGCACGAAAACTTCAAGCTTTCCAAAGTCAGTTTTCAACCAGCTGTCATTAACAGGGAAACTGCATGAACGAGAATTTGAGGTCAAACAGCGTCAATTGACGGGCATGTACATTGGCCCATTGGCCAATTTGCCTGATATAAAAAAAATGTTGTTTATGCAGCACCTCTGTTCTGGGAAGTTCGAATTATGTGGGTAGCCCGTTGGCGATTTTTTCCGTAATTAACTTGTGTGTATTACAGCATCAGCTTTAATAGCCACAGTTCACTTGCAACAAATGATATTGTTTCTATTATTACACAGGGGAAAACTATATGTAAAATGTAATTTTTTATTTAGTAAAAATAACACAAGTTGTGTAAAAATAGGGAACATAAGTTTTGTAAAATGTAGTATCTATTTCTTATGTTAAATTGACTGTTTACCAGTATTTCCAAAAATTGTTACACAATAAAAAATACATTAAAACTGTGTAAGAATTTCAATTTATAGTGATACTTATGCATGTTTATTTTGTAACAACAACACGCAATGTGTGATATAATGTTTACGTAAACAAAGCTATAATGGGCGACCCTGTTGGCGTTGCAGGCGAAGCTGAAGCGGTTTCCACATTCTTCACCAGTGGGGATCATAGTACATTGAGAACGTTGAATGTAGTCAATCATTGCACTGATCAACTTTTGTGTTTTGGTGCGTTTATACTACAATGATTGTGGTAAATACCGGTGTTTCCGTAACCTGACCAGGTTTACCTGAGCAGGTTTCGGAAACACCGTGAATTCAACAACCCATTCAACAACCTACACAGCTTTATTCCGTCAAGGTTGTTGAATTCTGGTCAGGTAAACCTGGTCAGGTAACTGAAACATCCGATAAATACTACAGGCCGCATATGGCAAAGACTTAACGACACATCGTAGACCCATCCATCTGAAGTCCAGCGTATCGTAAGTTATATATATGGATTAGGGTACCCCTTACCTGAAAAAAAGGAAGGGTACCCGGTACCTCTTACTTGGAAAAAAGGAAGGGTACGTACATTCCTAACGTCGTTTTGGTTTCTAGCCGATCTCCAGAGAGGAAGGGAAGGGGTAAAGGGACAAGCTAAAGAAGAGTGGACGTCCGTGGCGGGATTTGAACCCGCGGCCTCTGGCGCACCATTCCCATAAGCAGGGATGGCAAGCCACGAGGGAGTCGCCGGCCCGACTTGCGATTTCGTGCCCATATGAGTATTGGTACGATGACGTCATCGCATCTTTTTGGACTTAGTGCATTTTCTAGCCTCAGCTCATTGAGATATATTGGGTTTTGGTGGTGTTATGTTAGGGTTAATAACAGTAAACCTACGATGTGTCTGCTTACGAAGGGTCTACGACTTGGGGATTTTTTTGTGAACCAGGCATGAATTAAATTACTAGTAGTAAAATATTTGAATTATAAACTGAACATAATTGTTGTGTTTTTCACATGACAATTATATTCTATCAAATGAACACAAGAAATGTGTAAAATCATGCACAGTACTTGGGTAGTTTTAATTTACACAATTTCTTAGTAAAACATTTAATTGTAGATAAAATAATTTGTAAAAAGTTACATAACAATGATATGTATATACATAGCAATAAGGCTCTTATTTTATTACATAATTTGTTGGTAAATTATTTACATAACTAATGTGTAAATTTTCATACATATTAGTTTAGTAATATTTTACATAACAAGTAAAATTTTACATAACTAACAAGTACAATTTTACATAACTAACAAGTAAAATTTTACATAACACAGGAATTATGTAAAATTTTACATTTAGCTGTGTAAACCTTTTTCTCAGTGTACGTGTATCTATTGTATATACGTATGACTGGAGTTGGGAGAGTTACCACTGAGGGATTGATAGTCTTATACTGAAATTGTGCCTAGGGAGGGGTAGAGCTCAGAAGCAGGCAGCTGAGAGGTACAGGAGATCCAAAAAGGGACCGTTCAGGAAACTATACCTAATGGAAAAACATTCTAACAGTTAAATTAAAAAGGTGAAACGAGAAATACATTTGAAGTAATTTATTTTGGTCAGAACTCATTCACATAATGTAAACATTCAACGTACCTTACCCTTGAGTAACATCACGGCAAAGAAGAATTTAATTATTTACTACACGTGCCCCATGCGCAGGCGCGGATCTAGGGAGGGGGCGCGCGCCTCCCGGTAATTCTGCAAAATCTTGCAAAATCATGCCCATTTTGGACAAGTTTAGCCTTTCAGCCCCCGGTAATTTTGACGTTTTTCAAATCTTGGATCCGCCCCTGATGCCTAGCTGCAGAGTTGCTGGCATGTACCAACATATCATAAACCTAAGGTATCTTGTCCAGCGTGATGAGTCAACGTCCGTACCTTGCGGGGACCCGGCAAAAAGTGCCAGACACCGAAAAGCATGGTATCGGCGTCATCTCACCAGCTTGTGCATCAAAGCAAAACAGCGAACACTTGATGCACGAAATTCCACAGCTTGGCAAATTTCAAATCGTTACTTGGATACAGTAAACCCGTCATCCACTTGGTGAGAAGCAGCTATCATTTTGCTGACAAACACTGTGTTTTGATTTCAGGCCTGCCTTTTTGGGTCATGTTTTGTACATGCTCCCGATTGACTGATCCCAGTCATGCCAGTATAAACAACAAGTGAACAACCACATGTGACCTTTGGTTGGCAGTAGGTTGTTTACCTGTTTACGCTGCCCCAGTTACGGGTGGCATTTGCCTGAACCGTATAGGCCCTTTTGAATATTGAGCGTATTATGAGGTTGCATATGACATGGCTATTATGTCCACCAGAGATAATTTTTCAATAAGCTGAAGAAGTTTTAAAAGTTAATGATCTCAATTATACTAAAGTATACCAAAGAAATCTAATCCAGAACATGCAAGTCTGGGTCGACATGATTGCTGCAAACTTACGCAGACCTACTGCAGGCGTTGGAGGCTGGGTTGTCAAGGTAAGGTAATTTTTGTTTTAATATAGGCCCTAGGAGCTATAGGGTTGGGCCACCAGGAGTGTGGGAGCCTGTCGGGTGCCGCTATGCCATAACTGACCAAACTTGTTAATATGGTAGACCAAGTTAGGCCTACTAGACCCCCACCAATCCCTAGACGTCCCCCCCTTCCTGAATGACACGTATGTAAGGGATCGTTCATTATTTACGAGGGAGGAGGCCTGGGAAAAAATAGGGGGTTGTGTATTTTTTTATCTCACAGATATGGTGGTTATGCATTTTTTTTAAGAGCAGGGGGGTTTGTGAAATTGCTTATTCCAATACTGACTGTATAGGCATATGAAACAATGATTCTGTGCTTGTGGTCAAATGTGAATTTTTGAAATACCATTTATACTAAAACTTAGTGCAAAGAATACAATTACAACAATTTCCTGACTTATTTGGGGGCTAATACGTGTAGGCCCAGTTGTAAAGGCCGACATTAACTTTTGACTTTAACCCTTTCAGGCATATCTAGATCTCTAAACAATTACTATACTATACATTCTCTATGTCAAAACTCCTTGCCTAAAGTTGTAAAGGACATTATAAGCTTCAAAATGATACCAAACTTCTTTTGGATTTTTTCTGTATTTGATATACCAAAATATTATCTGAATGTATTTTCAAGTATTTCTTTATTTACCAGAAACGCTCAAGCGTTCTACTGGTCCCAAAGGCTTAACACTTAACTGCATAAGGGGTTTGCACTTCCATTAGTGCACAACGGGGGTGCCTAGGGACCCCCTAATATAACCTCTTTCCTAAAGGATTTTTAGATGAAATCCACCACATGTTAGAAGGCTTCAAAGACATTAACAATAAAGAAATTAAACCTGAAAAAAATTCTTCAGTAAGAAAACTAGTGGCAAAACATTGATTTTAATTTTGCGTCAAAATGTGCGAAAAAAGACACTAATTCGTTTCTGCATTTTCTATGGCATTGCTTCACCTCGACATGTGCTAATTGCTTTAATTGGTGAAGAATGAATTATATTTACCATATCAAGCGCAAACCATGCCATTTTATATTTTTTAGGGTTACTTGTATAATTTACCATAGGTTTCTACAGTAAACCGCTACATGATGTATATAAAATATGGCACCATGGCGTACTAGCTATACTTTGCAAAAATTTTTTGATTAATTATTTACTTGTTATGTCACTATAGGTGTATGCATGATGAAAATCAGAATCACGTTAACTCTATTAAGATATTTCGTTTTTGTAATGGGTACTTCCGTTAGTCGGGGGGGGGGGCTCCTAGGGACCCATGCTAATTAACGAAAACAGCGACGCGATGGATTTTTTTGCTTCACTGCAAGCGCAACTAAAAGTTTTATTTGACGAATACAAACAATTATAAACAAAATATATTGCAGCTTTAAAAAACGCCGGCTGAAAAACAAAAAATGGGCCCCTATGAGCCCCCCTTATGCAGTTAAGTGTTAATATTCGCTTATAGTCCATGAGCTGCCATCATCAGATTTTCCGTTCGTTGCACCCAATTGGTGATTAATTTTCCCATTATCACCTTGAAGGTGGCGTCCCCTTGACTAGGATTTGGTATGTTTCCGCCCCGAAAAGCTGCAAGTTCGCGTATCCTGCCCATTTCAAAATGGCCGACCATTGTTTTAGTTAAAACTTCCATTATAATTTCATTACAGATAGAAATTTTTTTTTTTTTTTTTTTAATCAAATTTTTAACTTCCTAAAAGGGCTTATTAAAACATCTAGGCGTCCAAGATGGCGGCCGCCAAGTGAGGTTATACATGTATTTTGCTAAATGAACTTAAATGGCCAAATTGTTGAAATAAGAACCTGGGTAATATTTGGGAGCTCCCAAAATAATTTAAGACACTATATCTTCCGTACAGACTTGTTGTAAAGACGGTGATGATATTTTCTCTCTTAGGTAGTAAATCCTGGAAGGAAGCGAAAGCAGCCCCTATCACATCTTCTCGACGGTATTAAACAACCACTTTCTAATAATGACCCTAAAATCATTTTCATGATGTAAACAATAGGTAAAGAGGGGTATTGGACTTGCCAAGAGAGTGCTGTTTACATATCTGGGGTCCGCTTCCCCAAACGCGAACTTACGACAGGTACCTTACCTTTATACAGTAATGCGTAACTTCACTACTAAGTTCATATTGCGTTCCAGAAACTCGTACGGAAGTACCTGACACACTAAAAATTTACGACTGAGGTCTACGTGATACTAGTTGTGACTTAGTACAACAACTTACGTATTCAACGCGTTCCCCAAACTGACACGTAATGCAGTTGTGAACTAAGTCCGACCAAGTTACGCCACCAAACTAAGTCTACTCGGGGGTAGACTTAACACACACACGTAAGATATTAACAGCTTAAGCAACGATTTCATTTCATCGCAGAGGAAAGAAATGGATCCCAATACAAATTCAAAATTATACAAAACCAATGTAGGAGGTTTGAAGAATACAGGCTGTATAAAAAAATTTGATATAGGCCTATCATACACGGTACTGTGACATATTGGAAACTGACATTAATAGAGTCAAATTCTATAGAACGTTATCAGTGTGAGGCAATAAAAACCTACATTCAGAAAGAAAGATTTTTTCTTCAAGGTTTTAACGTATTTTGCTTCATATGTTTGCTTGGTGTTTACAGAGATAGACATAAACAGGGATATCAGAAGATTTTATGTGGTTGTCCTTCGGGCTTTGGGTTCAGAAACTTATTAGTCAATTTTGCGGAGGGAGAGACTAAAAAAAAATTCAGGTGGCCGATTTTAGCCATACAATTGGTGGAGACTGACACCGACGTATACCATAAACATATAGTCAAAGACAATTCACACATGCAATTTCAGATTGTATCGATTTTTTCTCGACAAAAAACATATCAGTTTGAAGAAAATGTCTATTTTGTAACATAATTATAAGTAAAAGATCTTCAAAAAATTAAATTACCATTGTTCAATCATATAAGAGTCAGGTATTGTGAAAATCACTCCATATGCAATTGTCTCAATTCATGAACATAATGACAACTGCTCAGAGATTTTTGTTTACATCGCTAGGTAAATATTTTGCACAAATCAGTATACTAGCGTCCATAAATTGCAAGAAGAACTTAAATGCTGAAGGTTTCGTAATAAAAATCGGAAGGGTAAACCTTAAAATTCATTATCCCACTGCTGATTTCCAAGCAGAACTACAAAACTTCTATGGTTTCAATTTTGGCTCCCAAGTTTCGTTGAGGTTAATACCATGAAATCGTGCTGAATCAAAGTAAACTTTGGTCTACACCAGCTATCTTGAATTTCTATTCAGGAAATTGAGCATTTTTTTACTTAGCATTTTCTTTTGTAATCTCGGGGGATATATTTTTATAATCCTTCAATTACTCACCCACCTTCTATTGTCAAACAATTAATTTGTTTGTTAAATGTTTGTACTCAAATCAATGCTGAAGACCATGTTACTCTATGTAAGCGATGACATCTTTGTTTGGCTCTAAATCGGCCAAACAGGATTTTGAAGTGTCCAGCAAAATGGCGTAATTATTTCTCCAAGTCCAATATGACACCAAATATAAAACGTTTTCTGAAAGCCTGTTTATCCTTCTTGATAACCATAGCAAACATTTGAGCAAAAATAACAATTCTTACTATGTTAATTATTTTTTTCTGAATGTAGGGTTTTTTTTACTCACACTGTATATGAAACCCGGGGAGAAAGTAAAAAATAATAATCATAATATAATAATAATTTTAAAACATACTCATTCTTCAAGTTATTGTATACTCTTAATAACGAATTATCGTCTATTTATAGTTTATACATAACCTTGAAAATTTGCATCAAGCTTGTTAAACAAATTGTATTTTAATTATACTTTTTTTTTTTTTTTAAGTTTAAAGATAAAGTTTTTTAATCCTTGGTTGATTTGTGTATCAGAATTTTTTTACCTGCAGTAAACATGTTGAATTTTGGGGAGGGTCAAGTTGTTCAAATTTGGATTGGATTTTATTTCTTTCTCTATCCGGAAAAAATAACGCTTTTGTGTTAAACGTGAGCACAATCACTTTTCGGACGGCATCGTATTATTATCAAAATCCTGTTTGTTTTAATGATCTTTTCCTATTAAGTGATTTTCTTGTTCCTTCTTATTCTTCTAATCAAATGGAGACATTTTACAAACTTAAAAACTGTAAAAGAACTTTGCATAATACAGAGTGATGGCAAAAGGAACCTATCCAAATATTACAAACAATTGTTGGAATACCTTAGTGAATACAATTTTTTTTTTGGGGGGGGGGGTACGATTGTGAAAAAAAATAGAGAAAATCGAAAATACTGAGGCCCAATGTTTGAGAATTCCATTAAAACGATGCAGAATCAATACCTTTGATCCTATGCCTTTTGTTTACCTTAGATAGCTGTGGGGTCATTCCATGCCAAATCACGAATGGTGAAAGATCATACGTCACCAATTTTTAAAATTTCAGATATGTTATAGTTTTTTACCAAAGTTATGTACAAATCCAAAATTTTAGCAATTTTTGTTCAATTCGACCTCGGGAGTTATGGACCACAGAAATTGGGTCATTTTGACACCAAATCCTGTCGTTGCCTGACAAGTAGTTTTCCATAGCTTGTATTTCAAAAAGTGACGGCCCAATTTTTTCTCAAAAGTTGCTTTAGGGCTTCATTTATGAACCCGCTCAAAATAGATGAAAGAAAAAAAACGATTCTGATAAAGCATCTCTAATTAACGGGCTCGTTAATTACAGAATTTATCTAAGATGCCAAATGGAGATGGGGTTTTTACACCCTATTATTTTCTATCTGAGACGTTAAAGCCTTATTTTAGTCTAGTAAATCATTTAACAAAGTCCTAAAATCATATAGCATGTTACAAAAAATTGCGCACACCGTTGCCATGGTTACGGCCTTAAAACTTAGAAAGAAAACAAAAAAAGCCATAATGTAGGACATCATATTGCTGTGCTACCTGATTATAGTTTAAAAATTGCAGTTTAACATAATATTAGTGCACCAACTTGAATATCAAGCAAGGCACATTTTCTTGGCCCAAACTTTTAACTGAGAAAAAAATCGCAAAAATGTCAATAAAATTGATAAAAATAGGGAAAATGGCCAATATTGGTGTTTTTAGCAGAGTTTAAAGGGAAACAGAAGCTACAATGCACCTGTTCTAAGATAGTTTTAATTTGGAAGTGTAGTTATTGTAACAAAATACTCCAAAAATCTTATTTTAAAGTTTTTGAATGACATAACCTTCAACGGACACCATGAAAGTACCGATTAGTCCGGACACTCATGAATAAGTTGAAAAGTGGAATATGAATGAATTCAAAGGGCCAGTATTTCAACAACTAAAGTGAGATATGACACCCTTTTTTCATTGTGTGTGGTATTTGTGTGGTGATTATATAACAAGTATTAAATGAAATTACAACATTGTTTCTATTTTCATAATAGGAATCCTTAAAATGGCAGAGATAAATGAAATCCACATTCATTATTACGGCCGGAAATTACGTCAAAAGTGAGCATTTGCCATTGTCTATCATTAATATAATGTGTGCTATTCAGCTCCTATTCAATAATTGAGGTATATGTTGGTGGTTATTAGATAGTACATAAACATAATTCATACATTCTTTTTGTGTCCCCATAAACAGACCACCCTAAACTGGATAAAAATCAATATTCGCTGTTCGGTCATCATTCACATGTCATTTTGGGCCACTTAGGGGTTCTAAAAACAATTGATTAAAAACAAGCCTAAAAGTTTTGTTTCTTTATTGTTTAATAACCCCCACATTACAAACCTCCATTGCAGAAAATGACGCGGTAGTGGTAGGTATTTCATGTGGATTTTTAGATTTCGTATCCTATAAAGGCCTACTTAAAATGCATTATTATACATAAAAGACGGACTTATTGGAGTGTGGCCATGTTAGGCGTAGTCTATTTTGGAATACAAAGAATGATATAATTCTGGTGTGACTTTGTAAAAGAACCAACACACAAATACTTTGTATTACTGAAAGGAGACAATGTCCCATATTACATTGATGATATGACTTTGTCAAAAGCTCACTTTTGACGTAATTGGACGACCCACATGACCTACACAGATTTGGGGCTATGTAAGGGGGGCTATTATGGAAATAGAAAACCTACCAAATTCATTTTATTTTCAGTTAATAACCTCTCACACACACCGATGCACACTGCAAATAAGAGTGCCATATCTCACTTTAGTTTTAAAAATGATGCCTTTGAATTTCATTAATATCCCACCTTTTCCACGTTATTCATGAGTGTCGGACCTTAAATCGTTACTTTCAGGGTTGTCTTTGAAGGGGTGATTGGTTCATTTCAAAACTTTGATGAAAGTAAGATTTTGTGGCAAATAGTGTTACAAACTACCACTTCCACGCATTAAAAATATACTTAGAAATCAGATGCATTGTAACGTTTGTTCCACTTTTAATACATTTGGCAAAAAAACACCAATATTGGCCATTTCCGATTTTTCTTCAATTTTATTGACCATTTTTTGCGGATCTTTTTTTCCGCCAGTTAAAAGTTTGGGCCAAGAAAATCTTGCTTTACATTAAAGTCTGGTGTGCACTAAATTATGTTAAACTGCAATTTTTAAACTTAAAAGCAGGTAGCACAGAATATGAGATCATACAATTATGGGACTTTTTTTGTTTCTTTTAAGTTTAATGGCAAACCGGTAAACCATGTGCAACGGGGTGCCCGCAATTTTTTTGCCAACATGCTATATGATTTTAGACTGTTAAATGATTATACTAGACTAAAATCAAGCTTTTACAAGTCTCAGATCTGAAAATCTTAGGGGTTTGTTAAAAACCCCATCTCAGTATCTGTCAGTGTGGAAAAAGTCCCGTCATTAACGAGCCGTTAATAGCAATGCGTTATAAGGAATCATTTTTTTTCTTGCATTATTTGAGACAGCTATAAGTGAAGCTCCACCGCACTTTTGAGAAAAATATGGCTTTATTTTTGAAATACAAGTTATGGAAAACCCTGTTCATTCATAGACAGGATTTGGTGCACAATGACCCAATTTTCTGTGGTCCATAGCTCCCAAGGGACCAGAACACAATCACTAAAATTTTGATTTGTGCATAACTTGGGACCCCTGCAACATATCCGAAAATAAAAAAATTCGGTGACGTAAGGGCGCGGACAAATGTGCCACAATTTGTTGATTTGGCATGATGACCCTGTGATTATTTTAAGGTGCATTTAAAAATGGAGTATTATCATTATTTTTGTCAACTCTATAAAAAAAAAACATTTAATCTTCACTTTTCAATATTTAACGTCATCAACGTATATTCACTTCGTTATTGCTTCGATCAATATACCTATGTTTAAAATATAATTTTATATGAAAATAGGAAAAAGCTGTAAAATTAACAGAGGCGATCGAACCCTTAATATTTTGAAAGGTCTGCTATTATGGGCTGCTCGTACGGACACCAATACACTGATAACCTCATAGGCCCGGTCGTCCGATAATGTATGCCTGTCCTGCTTAGTAACACTGACCTTTTTATACATTTCATTACGAGAAAAGAACAATAGCGAAACACTAACACGCATACTCTCATAAATTACACCCACATACTCCCAATCGTTTAATCGATCGGTTTGGAGTAGAAATAGCCTTAGAATGTTCGTAACTCTTGATTCGTATCACCAGCTGAGAACCTCTAGCCAAGTCTTTGGGGACACGACGTCAGTCGCACTAATAGAAATCTAGCTTTTTTCTGAGCATACTTGCGACACAACCTACGCATCAACTTTGGGGAACGAACCCCTGGGTATCATATAGCTTTGGCCAAGAATGTAGTAAAACTGACTAGTTCAAGAAGAATAACACAGCTCAGTTCAACATGATACAAATCATAACAATAGATTGGACTTTATTTTAAGGACTACTCAGTGACTTCATAAAAAATATGCTTATGAAAAAGTTGTCTATATGTAGAAAGAAAATTTAAATATGGCGACCTAACTTTCTTTCCAGAACATCAAGTGCTATCTTTGTTCTGACTTGTACCACCAGATCCTTTTCCCTCTCTACTGCCGGGATCATCTTCCTTCCCTGCGCCAACTCGTGTTGAGAGGTTTGCCCAGTGTCCAGAAGTACGAGAGAAAATGCGGGGGGAACATTTGTATCATAGTTTCCTTATGGTTACTTATATCTCGAAAAGACGTCAGGGGAGTTTTCTTTCTGATTTTATCACCCCAGGAGTGTTGTGTATAAACCGTGCGCCATCATGAGATTAAGACATGTCAGAATATACAAACGTCATTGACTTTGCAAATGGTATATCTGGTCTGAAACTTCAGTGTTTCGATCCTATCTCTGCGGAACCCCACCCCCCCACTTCTACGAACTCAGCGCAGTCAACGTATAATTCACTCTTTCTGACTTCAAAACATATCAATATTGGTATTCCTCAAGGCTCTATACTGGGTCCTCTTCTATGTCTATATTTTGTCATAGTCTTCCAAATAGTGTTAAACGGTAAATGTACTATGACTGCTGATGATACAACACTCTTTGTACTTCAGAAAATCCGCATAACTTTGAATTGGAACTTCAGTCAAACTTAAACAAAAATTTCTGAATGGTTTGATGAAAACAAACTCACTTTTAAATGCCAAAAAACCAAGTTTATGATTTTTGATACCAATCTATCCATCAGTAAATTTAGAATGTACTCTTACACTGGAAGAATGTACTATAAGAAAGGTTCGACCAGTTTCAATATCTTGGTGTAATTTTGATCCTTTGATATCCTGGTCCGACCATATCAATCATATGTGTACATATTTCCAAGAGGTTGCGGTGTTATTAGAAGACTTAAATTTATTATGTTCCAAAGGTACTCTGATTATGCTAATTCCATTGTCATGACACATTTTGATCCTGCGCCCTGTATGGTCAAAATGCCTCATAACTTTTAAGTAACTCAAATTCTTCATAATAGATTAGCACGTAATTTGATCAGCTGACATCAGAACTCCTGTTAAAGATATGATGAGTACAACTCCAGTGGACCAAACGTAATGTAGGGTATTAGGGATAGAATGCAAATGTAAATGCTCATTTCAAATGTGTTAAAGTCTTGCCGGCATACCGTTACTGCTCCCTTCACTCCAAGCACTCAGTTCATTCTAAGGGTACCAGAAGTTCAAACCACCAACTCTTTGTATGAACCATCTTGGAAGCTAAATGCAGGTAAACGTACTTTCCATATGAGAGCAACCAAAATATTGAACGGTCTTCCTGCAGATCTCCGCTGTGACTATAATACAATGAGTCTTTCACAGCTTAAAGCATCAACATTTGTAAATCCTACTTAAGCATATTGTGTATATTTTGCTCTGCTTTCTGATATCTTTGTATTATCATTATATTTATATTCACACTGTATTTTATTATTATATGTATTTTTTGCCATTCAATGTTTATATAGTACTTATGTTTATACAAGTACATGTACATTCTGTAAATGCAGGGCCTCCTTGGAAATCAGTGCTTGTGTCACTGAAGGTGCTACCCTGCCTAAAGAAAGCTTAAATAAAAATAAAAAATTGATTCTCATTCTGGTGCTTTCAAAATATTGCTCGCATTCTTACCATATCACTATGGCAATTTTAGTACATTTAACAAAACATGCCTCCTTCCGGCGGCCATCTTGGACGCTTAAATGTTTAAGCCCACTTCAGGAAGGTAAAACTTTATTTCGTTTAGTCCTGAATAAAGTTCCTATCTATAATGAAAGTACAATGGCAGTTTTTCATAAAACAATGGCGGCCATTTTGAAAAAAGGCAGTACGCGCTAATGTGCAACTTTTCGGGGCGGAAACACACCTAATCCTAGTCAGGGGGACACCCCTTCCAGGTGATATATTGGAAAATTAATCACCAGGTGGGTGCAACAAACTCGAATTTTAAGACCCGTACAGAAACTGGTTCATAGACTATTACATAATTTCTTGAGGTATACCTTTTGGTATAAAAGACAAATTCACTGAGAAATGATGCTCTACTCTCTCCACGGTCATTGACGGAAATGCTCCGAATGACCCGACTAACACCTGTAAGCCACGTGGTCACGCTATGTTCTGTTTCTCTATATTGCTTCTTTTCGCATTAGTCTATCTTTTTTAAATATATTTTGCAGGGAGTTTTTAAAAGAACTAATGCATTTTTGGAATTGAATGCTGTACGGTTATGCAAGCTGGAGGAGAACCACAAAGTTCTTGAAGTTGGATTTGGACCAGGTATTGGTCTTAAAAGAGCAGCAGAAGTGATTGTGTCAGGTATGTACCAAATCAGCCAGCAAGTCAAATGGACTTGTTAATGTAAACCAGTATGTCTTCGTTAAGTGAATTAGAAAATTTCCAGCAAACTAGTGGAAACAATTGGTAATTCTTGAATAATAGTTTTATGCACTTTCGTGGGTTCTTATTAGCCGCATGATATGGGACGATATAACACGGTTACAGTGCGTACACGTGGATGCGATACGCATGTAGTAGCAACAACGGGAATGATTTAAAAGTTCGGATAATTCATTGGGTAAAATCTGCCCTAATTTATTGTTAATAATAGGTTCTTATTTAAATAATAGTGTTAAAGAATTATAATAAACGCATTGTTTTAGCCCTTGCTGTGTTTTATAATGTAGTATCACACTGGCAACTTATACGCCACGACAACATTACATATACAGATACACGCGGCAGAAGCTTAAGCAAATAGCATTTGTGGAGACTTGGGGTGATCTGTCGTATGATGGTTAAAACTGAATCAAAGTTTTCAAGAAAATATTTCAATGTACTTTAAAATTTGATGCTTAAATTTCAGGTTCTGGAAAAGTTCATGGTATAGACTTCTCTCCAGAAATGGTGCGAATGGCCTCAAAACTATTGAAAGCAGAAGTTGAAAAAGGAAAAATGGAGCTCGTGTTGGGAGATGCAGCCTATCTTCCATATCGAGACAACACAATGGACAGGATATTTCATTGTAATTGTTACTATTTCTGGCCTGATGTCGATCAAGTTGCCAGAGAGCTCCTGCGAGTGTTGAAGCCAGATGGTTTCATGGTCACTACTATCAATTTAGTTTTGATAAAAGCCGGGGTCAGTCGTGGTTATATGAAATATGGAAACTGGGATCCTCAATGGTATATGAATGCATTGGAACGAGCTGGATTCACAGGAGTTGAGATGAAAAATGAATATTGTGATAATGTTGGAAAAAAATTCCAAGCTATATATGCCCATAAACAAAAATCTGTGGATTTTTCTCAATAGATGTATGACATACATTACATGTAGATATAAGAACTGTTAGTATTGGATCTTGCAACAACACACCGAAACCTAAGGTTTTTTGTTTCGCCTGAACTTGTTCATCTGAAAAAGACTATGCTATCACTATTTCTGCATAGACAGGGGCAGATTTACGTAGCACTATTAACCAAATTGTGAGCGTAATTTCATTCCAACAATTTTTCAATGGTAGGCTATGTACTATAGCCGAATTTTAAAAAATATTGTAGCCTAATGTATAACGAATCAAGGACCTTTAGGTTTAGGGAAACCAGAGGCATATTCTGAAATGATATCTAAGGTACTGAGTTATGACATGTTCTAAGAATACCAGCTCCAGCTAGGACTGGTCAGCAAGTACAACAGCCCGACATAGTAAGCTTGCGTGATCGATGTCCTAACAATGTGCCTAATTAGGCTCGAATAACACCGTCTGACTACTTCGAGAATTCTAACATCGCACATTGCCTGTGTTAAAAGTATTACGGGACATTTAAGAGAACGGTGATCTTAGCCGGATATTGGACATTGGATATTGGTATCAAAAAAATGTTGCAATTCTCAAGAAATGGGTGGCCATTTGATCAATATTTTGAAGCCATTTTGAGGTCTCCGAGGTTATCTACAGGTTCAATCATTACATTTATTTATACCATGAAAACTTGCTTGTATAGTCACACATTTGATGCCAAATATTTTGGAAGTCATTTTTGGAGGTCATCCAGAGGTCATCCTAATCCACTGAGACTTTAAAGAAATTTGCCAACGCCGTTTGGAAGATTGTACCCCATCGTGCCCTCCAATAATTCAAAGAAAACACATGCAAATACATATCCAAGGCCCTGTTAAAAAAACTGGATCCTATAATAACTTTTTTTTCTTCATGCAATTGATCCCAAGGATATAGTCTAACCCTCATGCGACTTTACAGAAATTTGCCATGCAGTTGGAAGATTGGACCCAATCGTGCTCAAATCAAAGAAAACCACATCGCAAATACAATCCAAAGCCACTGTAAAAACAACTGGAGCCTATAACTAACTTTTATTTTTCATGAAATTGATCCCCATGATATAGTCTAATCCTCACGAGGGACTTTACAGAAAAAATTTTTGCCCACGCCGTTTCGAAGATTGGACCCCTATCGTGTCAATACTAAGAGAAAAACACATGCAAAACATATCCAAAGCCATGTTAAAAAACTGGATCCTATAACTAACTTCTATTTTCTCATGAAAATTAATCCCAAGGATATGTCTAATCATCATGAGAATTTACAGAATGTGCCTACGCCGTTTGGAAGATTGGACCCCACATCGCCTGCTCAATAATCAAAGAAAACACATGCAAATACATATCAAAGCTATGTTAAAAAACTGGATCCTATAACTAACTTTTATTTCTCATGAAACTTGGATCACAAGGAATCGTATATCCTCATGAGACTTTACGAAATTTGCCAACGCCCTTTCGAAGATGGACCCCACATCGTGCATCAATAAATCAAAGAAAACACATGAAAATTCCATATCCAAAGCAATGTTAAAAAAACTGGATCCTTAACTAACTTTTATTTTTCATGAAATTGATCCAAGGGATATAGTCTAATCCTCAGGAGACTTTACAGAAATTTGCCCACCCCCTTTTTTTTACCAAAAAACCGAATAAAAAAAATAAAAAAAATGCAAATTCATATCAAATGCCATGTTAAAAAACTGGATCCTATAACTAATTTTGAGTTTCTCTTGAAATTGATCCCAAGAATACTAGTCTAATCCACATGAGACTTTAAAGACATTTGCCAACGCCGTTTCGAAGAAGGGACCCACATCGTGCTCAATAATCAATGAAAAACACATGGCAAATACATATCCAATGCCATGTTAAAAAAACTGGATCCTATAACTAACTTTTTTTCTATGCAATTGATCCCAAGGATATAGTCTTATCCTCTGAGAACTTTACAGGAAATTTGCCCATGCAGTTGGGAAGATTGGACCCCACATCGTGCTCAATAAGTCAAAGAAAACACATGCCAAATACATATCCAAAGCCATGTTAAAAAACTGGATCCTATAACTAACTTTTATTTCTCATGAAATGATCCCCATGAGATAGTCTAATCCTAATGAGACTTTACAGAATTTGCCCACGCCGTTTCGAAGATTGGACACCTCATCGTGCTCAATATCAGAGAAAACACATGCAAATACATATCTAATGCCATGTTAAAAAAACTGGATCCTATAACTAACTTCTATTTTCTCATGAAATTGATCCCAAGGATATGTCTAATCCTCATGAGACTGTACAGAAATGTGCACGACGTTGGAAGATTGGACCCCACATCGTGCCTCAATAATCAAAGAAAACACCTGAAAACATATCAAAGCTATGTTAAAAAACTGGATCCTACAACTAACTGTTTATTTTCTTATGAAATTGATCACAAGGATATAATCTAATCCCATGAGACTTTTAAGAAATTTGCCCACGCCCTTTCTGGAAGATTGGACCCCACATCTTATAGTGCTCATAATCAAAGAAAACACATTGAAAATACCATATCCAAACCATGTTAAAAAACTGGATCCTATAACTAACTTTTATTTTCTCATGAAAGTGATACCAAGGATATAGTCTAATCCTCATGAGACCTTTACAGGAAATTTGCCCACGCCGTTTCGAAAATTGGAACCCCATCGTGCTCAATACTCAGAGAAAACACATGCAAAATTCATATCAAATGCCATGTTAAAAAACGGATCTATAACTAATTTGTATTTTTCTTGAATTGATCCCAAGAATATGTCTAATCCACATGAGACTTTAAAGAAATTTGCCAACGCCGTTCGAGATAGGACCCCACCTAGTGCTCAATAATCAAAGAAAACACATGCAAATACATATCCAAAGCCATGTTAAAAACCGGATCCTATAATAACTTGTATTTTTCTCATAAAATGATCCCAAGGAATATAGTCTATTCCTCATGAGACTTTACAAGAGGAAATTTGCCCACGCCGTTTCGAAGATTGGACCCCCACATCGTGCTCAATAATCAAAGAAAAAACTGAAAATACATATCCAAAGCCATGTTAAAAAAACTGGCATCCTTAACTACTTTATTTTCCTATGAAATTAATCCCAAGATAAGTCTAATCTCATGAGACTTTACAGAAATTGGCCCACGCCGTTCGAAGATTGGACCCCCCCTATCGTGCTCAATAATCAGAGAAAAACAATGCAAATTCCATATAAAAGGCCATGTTAAAAAAAATGGATCCTATAACTAATTTTTATTTTCTCATGAAATTGATCCCAAGGATATAGTCTAATCCAAATGAGAATTTACAGAAATTTGCCCACGCCGTTTCGAAGATTGGACCCCACATAGTGCTCAATAATCAAAGAAAAACAATGAAAATACATATCCAAAGCCATGTTAAAAAACTGGATCTATAACTAAACTTGTATTTTCTCCTGAAATTGTCCAAGGAATAGCTCTTAATCTCATGAGACTTTTTTTGTACAGAAAATTTGCCCACGCCCTTTCGAAATTGACCCAAATCGTGCTCAATAATCAAAGAAAACCACATGTAAAACCTATCCAAAGCTATGTTAAAAAAACTGGATCCTAAACGAACTTCATTTCTCATGAAATTGATCACCAAAGATATGTCTAATCCTCTGAGGACTTTACAGAAATTTGCCCACGCCGTTTGGAAGATTTGACCCACCATCGTGCTCAATAATCAAAGAAACACACATGAAAATACATATCAAAAGCCATGTTAAAAAACTGGATCCTTAAACTAACTTTTTTTCTTATGAAATTGATCCCAAGGATTAGGTCTAATCCTCATGAAACTTTACAGAAATTTGCCCATGCCGTTTTGAAGATTGGACCCCTCATCCTGCTCAATACTCAGAGGAAAAAAACAATGCAAATACATATCCAAAGCCATGTTAAAAAACTGGCTCCTATAACTAACTTCTATTTTCTTATGAAATTGATCCCAAGGAATGGTCTAATCCTCATGCACTTACAGAAATTGCCCACGCCGTTTCGGTGATTGACCCCAAATCGTGCTCAATAATCAAAGAAAACACATGCAAATAATATCCAAAGCCAGGTTAAAAACTGAGATCTATAATAAATTTTATTTTCTCATGAAATGGATCCCAAGGATATAGTCTAATCCTCGGGGATTAGAGTATGTTCTTTGGGTCCTTTTCATGAGGAAATAAAGAATTATGGATCCAATTTTTAAATATAGAAGTGGATAGAATTTTGTGTGTTTTCTTTGATTTTTAAGCCACGATGTGGGGCCCAATCTTCCAAACGGCTATGGGCAAATTTATTGAAAGTTTCCTGTACATAACTTACATCGTTGGAATCAATTTCTTGCGAAAATTAAAAATAGGTTATAGGATCCCATTTTTTTACACACAGCATTAGGTATGGAAATTGTTATTATTTTCTTTGATTATTAATGAATTGGTTTTATTTGGCATCCGATGATTGATTTCACCCACCGAGTTTCATGGACCTAAAACAATATTTAAACAATTGACCTTAGATGACCCATGATGGCCTCGAAAAGACCTTCCAGATAATTTGGCATCAAATGTTGTTACAACCACCGAGTTTCATGGCATTAACACAATATGTAATGATTTACCCTTAAATGACCTCGAAATGACCTCAAAAATTGGCATGAACTGCCAAACAAGCCACTTGCAGTTTCTTGACTGATGAAACATTGTTTTGAATATCCAATATCCAATGTCAAATATCGGCTATGATCACCGTGCTACATTTAACGACATGGTTATATGGAAGATGTTTGTTGAATCCGGTCTGTGTAGCCATAAGGCGGAAATAAATCAGATCAGCCATAGCTAATATTTTTCAAGAATGTTTCTTTATGTTGTGAGCAGCAATATATCTAAAGTCCAATGTTCCCCTTTGTACTAATTCAGGGATAAGGGCGTAGAGTTTTGTACAAGGGTAAACAAAGTGAATAGATTCAATGATTCATATCATTCATTCACTATACATATGTTTATTTTATTTATTATTATTATTTAAAACTTCTTTATAGAGGGTAACCTCATCAGTGATCCAGCACACTGCTTTCCATAAGGGCCCTCTTTCTTAAAAGTTCATACAGAATATAATATTAAATACGTACTAAATAATTTAAAATTAATAATATTAATATACAGAAAGATAATAGATATAATAAACCAAGTTACATAACAGCTCAGAACTATAAATCATTAACTTAATGCTCAAAATTACAACAAAAACATACAAAATATTACATAGAAAGCGAATTAAATTACAAGATTAAACTAGAATTTCGCGGTTCTCGACTTTTGCGCTCACTATATTCAAAGAATATAGCTGTGGGCCGCTCCATGACCTTTGACCTCGGTACATGACCTTTGACCTCATCAACATAGGAGGGATACCATGGTGCACCTATGACACAAGTTGGTTCCAATTGAACTTCAAGTTTTCCATTGAGGTCAATTTTACATTTTTATCGTATTTTTGAAGTTGACCTCACATGACCTTTGACCTCAGCACTTGACCTTTGACCTCATTAACATATGAGGGATCCCATGGTGTACCTATGACAGAAGTTTAGTTCCAATTGAACTTCAACTTTTCAATTGAGGTCGATTTAAAAAAAACTTAACAATTTAGTGACACACACATCCACACATACATCCACACACACATACACACATACATACACACGCACAACGGATTGCTAAGTGGTCCTGCCAGCTATAGCTGGCGGCCCACAAAAATGAAGCACCAATCATAATGACACCCAAAAGTAATACATGCCCCTAAAGGCGTGTGTTAAAGGCCTACAAAACATTCAACAAAACTATTATTACATACCAGAGCCTAAATATTTTTTAAATTCTTCTTAAAACTAGAGATGCTTAGTGAATTTCTGACATAGTTTGGTAGGTTGTTCCACAATCTGGCCCCGGAGTTCAAAAATGTACGCTTACCCCATTCCGTTTTGATACGTGGATAGCCAAAGTAATTAGCACTTTGTAAACGTGTATTGTAGCAGTGAGTATTACGATTTTGGATTTTACTAACAAGATATTCCGGTGCCATGTTGTGGACAAGCTTATACATTAGAATAGATTTGAAATAGTTAGCACGTTCATATACATTCATCCAATTTAGCTCCTTATAAATTTCATCGACATGTTTTTTCCTAACTTTGTATCCAAGAGTGAGTCTGGCTGCATGGTTTTGCAGTATTTGAATTTTGTTAACAAGTTTTTTTGGCGGCACTAGCCCATACGGGACAACAGTAATCAATATGAGGCAAGACAATGGCATTGTACAGCATATTCCTTGTATTCTGATCAATTACTTGTCTGAGACGTTTTATGATCCCGATCTTTTGAGATAATTTAGCAGCAATTTTATCTGTATGTACAGTCCATTTTAACTGTGGAATCAAACCACATGCCTAAATATTTAAAGACATAAACAAGCTCCAAGTTTTCGTGTTTAAGACGAATATCAAGGGTGGTATTTTCTCACTTTTTGGTGAGATCCAAACAACATCACCTTGGTTTTAGAGGCGTTAATAGTAAGTTTGTTAACATGCATCCAATCAGCAATTCTAAAAAGTTCCCTGTTAAGAACGTTTTCAATATCAGACCTAGATTTGGATTTATACATGATGGTTGTATCATCAGCATAAAGAGCAACCCTGCTTTCAGTAAGGACATCAGGCAGGTCATTGATAAAAATAATAAAAAGTAAAGGGCCCAAAATGGAGCCCTGTGGCACACGAACACTCACCGGCAATAGGTCCGAGCTGATGTTGTCAATTACAGTACATTGTTGGCGGTTACTAAGGTAGTTCAAAAACCAATTCCATTCATTACCTATGACACCATGATGTTTTAACTTTGATAGAAGCATCTGATGGTTTACAGTGTCAAACGCTTTTTTTTATATCTAAAAAACAGCGCCAGTAATATCCCCATTATCCATATTATGGAGTAGGTAATCAGTTACATCGGTGATTGCAGTCAAGGTGGAATGCTGCTCTCTGAAGCCTGATTGGTTTTTACACAGAAGTGCATTTGTTTGTAAATGCTCATAGACCTGTTTGTGAACGGCCCTTTCAAGGATTTTAGAGATCACGGGTAACACTGATATGGGCCTATAATTGCCACAATCAGTTTTTGAACCATCCTTAAAGATAGGAGTAACCATAATGCTATTTTCCATTCAGTGGGTATAATGGCAGTGGATAATGAAAGATTCATGATATGGGTTAAAGGTTTTGCAATCTGATTAGCACCTGCCCTAAGCAACCGCAAACTCAGGCCATCAATGCCGGTGGCTTTGTTAACTCCAAGAGTTGTCAATTGCTTGAGAACATAATCAATCTCAATATCAACAAACTTGAAGGGTTTGCCCTCATAGCTCAAAAAATCAACACTTTTAGAACTGGTGTTGTGATCAAACTCACGGGCAAGTTTTTGGCCTATTTCAACAAAAATCTGTTGAAATTATTAGCTACTTTTTTGGGGTCTGACAGGCTCTTACCATCCACAATGATTTCTTTAACATTATCTTTGTTTTTGTTGGCAGAAGAGATCTAATTGTTTTCCATAACATCTTACTATCGTGCTTGTTCCCTTCAATAGCGGTGGTATAGTAAAATTTTTTAGTCACCTTTATCGTGTTGTTGACTTGATTTCTAACACTGCGATATATATCCCAGTCCTTAGCACTTTTGGATTTCAGGGATAAGGGCGTAGAGTTTGTACAAGGGTAAAAAATGAATAGATTCAATTGAGTTCATATCATTCATTGACTATAATATGTTCCTCTAGCAGATCTAGCCACACTGATTACGAGAATGTATACTTTGCCTAACACACGACCTTTAGTTCTAAGACTAGAGGCCAACAATTTTTGTCATCATGAGATATAATGCGAAATGGTCCGATTGTAATTAATTCCACATTACCGGTAAATGTTGTACGCTCATCGTATGACAAAAATGGTCATTCAATCTACCTACAATTTTATAAATATTTACCTTCTGGGGTAGTAGCTAGTGACCTCCCATAGACCATGCAGTAATATATTTTTTCAAAGGTTAAACGTTGCTTTTGTTCGAATGTTTGTTTTGGTTGTTTGAAGGAATAAGCAGGCTACAAAAAGATTTTTATTTGGTGTCTTTCGGACTTTGGGTTCAGAAAATGTCAATTTTGCGGAGAGACCCAAACATTCTGTTTGTCCACTTTTAGCCATATAATGCCGAAAGACTGACACCGACGTGTACCATAACTCATTATAGCAAAAACTATTCACTCATTCAATTTCAGTTGGTATTGATTTCTTCTTGACAAAAACATATCGGTTTGAATAAAATGGTCTATTGTCTAACACAATTAAAAGTAAAATATCTTCAACAAATGAAATTACCATGGTTTAATCACAAAGAGTCAGTAATTGAAAATCACTCCATATCAATGTCTGAGATCATGAACATAATGAAATTGCTCAGAGATTTTTGTTTTACATCTCTATGGTAATTATATTGCACAAATACAATATACTCATCCGTAAATTGCGAGAAGAACAAAGCTTAAGTTTTCTATAAATAATTAGAATTAAAACTTAAAATTAATTTGCGCTTGTTTTTCAAGCTGGGTACAGAACCTCCTATGGTTTCAATTTGAGTTCCAGGTTTCATTGTAGGTTAAAAGCATGAAAATATGCCGATCCAAAGTAAACTGTGGTCTTTCACCAGCAATCTTGACTTTCTTATCTGGGACATTAAACATTTTTTCACTCGGCATTTTCTTTTGTAATGTCGGGGATATTAATTTTATAATCTTGCAGTTATTCTCCCCCTTCTATTGTTTGACAATAATTGGGTGTTAAATGTTTTTACTGCTGAAGACAATGCGTGCTCTATGTTTAAACGATGTATCTTTGTGTGGCTCAAAATGGCCAAACAGGATTTTTAAGTCTCTCAGCAAAATAGGCATAACTTCTTCCTCCAAAGTCTTCAGTAATCATCTTAGAGTAGGTGAATGATTACATAATGAGTCCCCAGGTGAAGTGAAGGAGAGGAGAGCGTGGCCTTGCGGTTAGGGTGCTTTCCTGTGGCGCAAATGTACCAAAAATCCCGGTTCGAATCCAGGTGGGGTCACTTGCTGGGATTTATTCGGGTGCTCAATTCTGGATTTAATCTGTATACGAGCTATTGATTAAATACAGAATACCGCTCTCCTCCACGGTTCGCTTGGAATTGGACAAATGAATCATGAAAGCATCCTGTCCTTCGGAGGGGGACGTTAAGCCGTCGGTCCCGTGTAGAGAGAGTCACAACTGTACATGCACATCGCAGTCAGTGTTGAATAAGAGTAGGGTGTAAACCCCTGTTCCCAACCCACCCCCAGTTTCAAAAGCGGGCCATGTTAGGAGCGTCCGTATCATGGATACACGCGGCTCCTGATCAGCTTACTCAGTTGAATAAATCCTGACACCACCACAAGCCACTATTAATGGCTTGTGGACACGACAAGAAGAAGGTGAAGTGAATCCATGCATAATTTTAAATTACGGAACAATGCCTTTTGTTGGGAACTATAAAAGGCCAGACGTCTGTTGTTTCTTCTCTTTCCCTGCTCCAAGCCTGAGTGCAACGGGCTCTCGTTTTTCAGAGTCGGGTGTTACCGTTAACAACAAAAACACACAGGTTATCGCAGATTACGGTCTGTAAAATCCTCAGACATCATCGAGAGGTGGGTCATTTGAGGCCACGAAAATCTCCAGGACGACCACGATTGACTACCAGACGAGATGATCGCCGACTGCTTAATCTGTGCCGTAGAGCCCGGAAAATGCCAACGGGCCGTCTTCGTCGTTTATGAAGACACTATGGAATACCGCCAAACTGTAAATCAGAGATTGCTTCAACATGGTTACCGAGCAAGATGAATGACAAATGTCCACGCCTAACCGTTCACCACAGCGTTGCTCGACTTCGCTGGGCTAGAGAGCACAGAAGATTACAGCTCCGACACTGGCGACATGTTGTCTAATTTATGGACGAGAGCCGCTACATCCTAGACCATCAAGATGGAAGACAAAGGGTTCGTCGATTACGTGGTGAGAACCTCCGAGATGACACTATTCAGAAATCGACTCAAGGTGGTGGCGGCTCAGTGATGGTATGGGCCGGTATTCATTATGGAGGAAAAACATCACTGGTGGTGCCAGATGGAAACGTGAACGCCGTCGTGTACCTGGATATTCTGGAATACCACTGCCTGCCACATGCTAGAAGAGTTTATGCAAACAATTTTCGGCTGCAAGACGACAACGCCACGCCGCACAGGACCGCTGTAGTGAGACAATTTCTTGAGGCAGAGGGGGTGGAGCAGATATCATGGCCTGCTTGCTCCCCTATCGAGCATGCCAAGGATGCCTTAGGACGAGCCATCAATGATAGGGACAATCTTCCTCAAACTCTACAGGAGTTAGCTCAGGCTCTGACCGATGAGTGGGACGCTCTGCTCGATGACATCATAAAAAACCTTGCCGCAATGTCTCGACAGTATGCCGCAATGTCTTGATGCACTGATTCATGCCAGATGTGACCATACTCGATATTAGTGACTGATTGACATTTAAAACACTACTATTATATTGAACATTTCGATGCATGAAATCGCCCAAAAAATGTGTTATCTGTAAAACTGACTGATATGAATACTTAAGTCTGCTATTCAAATACCCCCTTTTCCTTTCAGGCTAAGGACACAGTTCGCAACGGGTTAATTGTGGACTAATTTCATGGTGATATGTTCGGAAGAGACTGATCAATCAAGCAGTGTCGCGATATACACCCTAGATATCATAAATAACTCACACTGTAAGAATTATTCCATAAAAAGTGGTAAAAAATATTTTATTCCAACTTTATGAGCAACAGTGTATTTATCGATGAAAATACAACTCTTACTTTGAGAGTAACTGAAATTATCAAGAATTATTATTTTGATTTATTTCATACTTTTCACTTAGCTCATTAATATCCATGATCTCATTAGCATAATGAGTCAACATGATTTGCAGTTAAACATCTTTTTTGATTATGTATATACCACTTACCCACTTTTATCGGTTCAACAATATCAATTGAACAACAATAGAGGGCGTGTTCGCCTTCGAAATACCCATTTAAAGGTGCAACGTGAGATTGCACATATCAAGTGTCCCTAAAAATTGAAAGTTCTGATTTTTGCCCTGATGTAAAGCTCTCCATCAAAAATAGCCCCATCTGAAAGGATTAAGCTGAGAAATGTCTCTTTGGTAAAAATTTTTTGAAATGTCTAATTTTGTATAAGAGCAAATACGAAATTCAGCCTATGTTTTACATTGAAATATAAGCAAATCAAAAGCATGTTAAACAATGAGGTATAATTTAATTTGAAGTTTGGCAGTTTGAATTGATTTCAACGCATGTATATATTTTCTTCATTCACGATGTAATATTCTTGTGAAAATGCTGGTATTGAAGTTCCCTGGCGCAATTTGAAGAGGTTATTTTAATTCGTTTCTGATTAAAATAAGTCTTTTCGAGTGACATTGCAATTTAATATATTTTGAATCTACTCAATTGGATGGTAATTAATTCTTTGTCGTATGGATTCAAAATAGTTACAATTGTTATGTGCTCTTCTCGCAAAAAGGCTGAAATGATCTCTCCTTATCTTTTATCCCTCTCTCCCTATATTCTTTTCCCCCCCTCTAACTCTCTCACCCTCTCTTTGAGAGGTTTAAACTCGCTGTTATTGACGTTCTCTATTGGCGTACTTTGAAATGGTTATTGTATTTATTGTAATATTTTTCCGTTGCCGATAGAAGAGTATTTTTCAGCTTTTCGGGTGCCATTTCAATCCAATTGTAAGGTTTTTAAATAGAGTTTTTTAAGGGCTCTTTTCAAATAAAGGCTGAAAAGATTCCGATAATCCATCTCAAACAAAAACTAATAAAACGTAACAGATAAGCAAGAATTAAAATTACTAAAAGCCGTTGCGTTGCCGTGATATGTGGGTATTATCTAAGACAAATTACTTCTTAAGCGATACCATGCAAGTATAACCCAAGATCACGCTTGCAATGAGGAGACAATTCCTGATTTTTTTTAAGGTTTTAGGTGCCGCTTTTATACGTAGTATATACCTTCCCCATCTCTCAATTTGTACAAGTAAAATTCAAACTACGTTTTACTTTGCATTACACTTCCTGGAATTATTTTTCTCAAAACTTGGCATATGACAATAGAATGTGTCTGGCCGTATACTTTAACCCTCGTCTTACGAAGCATTTTTATAACAATGTTTAACCAGGGGTTTTCCGTTATAAAAGCACCCAATATTTATATTTTTTAATACCTACGGATAGCTATAGTCCTCATCTTTCCATTGATCCCGGTGCGAGTAGATAAAATTGGCATTTGTCCAAAGAAAATAAGCCAGACAGTTAAGTGGTTGCTCAACGTAGGAATATTCTTTCATGCGGTTTTCACCTCTACCGGATGGCCAGAAAATGACCATAAAGGATTCGAACATGATTACCACCCGTTGGGTGGTTACCACCCCCACTTTTTTCGGTAAGACTGAGGGTTAATTTACACTTCCATAACATAGCTTCCTGCAGGCGGTGTGGCGGCAGCCTCATTCAATTATAGCAATTCACCAAACTGGTCAAAAAAAATTACAGCAATACGAGTGCAACCACAAACCAATTTGGGTGCTTTGATGTGGTCGGTCATGGTGTTCCCATGACCTAAATACGACCTCGTCCTCTTTTCGTTATTAATATAAATTATAAATGCAGAAATAACCCTCCAGTGGAGTGATTCTTCAACTTCCAACGGTTTTGGAATAAAAAATATTCCTTGACAACATCATAACAATTCAGAATTTTCGGACAAGATTTCCGCTTTTCGTGTTGAACCAATGTCGACGTCTAAATTGGGATTTCTTGGCCGCCCTCCCCTGCGTCCTGTTAAAAATGAAATCGCCCGCATGGCATCAGACTCCAGGAGCGTGAAAGAAAATATTAAAGACCATATGCTATTTAGTATAGTTTCTTCTTAATTTTTGAATCTGAAAATCAAAATGGTCTCTATTAAATCAAAACGGTCGTCATTAAAAATGCTGTTTACTATTAGTTACACACAACCTTGAAAAAAATAAGCCATTGGAACATATGATGGACGCAAAAATTTTATACACGAATCACCGAACTCGTCCGACGTCAGACCGGCACACAAATTCTCTATAATCGCCAAGCTAGTAATTTGCAAATCGTGATGTAAATTGATTACGCGGAGTAAATTGCCTCAATTCACTGTCCAAATGCCACTTAGTTTCATACCAGTCTACCATGGTCAATCATGAATTACATTACTTTTTTATTTTTTTTATTTTTTTTATTTTTTTTACCTTTTTTGCACTTTTTCCAGATGCCTGCAAGAAAGTAGTCCACCAAAGATTTGATTCTTACGGCAGCAAGATTAGTGGTTGTATAATGGAGATTTAAGGACTACGCATGTGTGATTAATCTGGGTTAAAACATCCGCAAGAGACACCCGACGCGACTCGATGGTCCGCGCATGCGCTGTTTAGGTTTTTCCTTGTGATTGAGCTTGCTCCATTTTCCGGTGATGACGTTTCTTCCATGTGTTTTATGAAATCCGTGGTTAGTTCACACGATGTAGTAAAGTGCGTCGTTATGTCACACGCTAAAGTTGGATCAAACAATGGCATGATATTATCACTGAAACCCGTGGTTATGTCACATGGGCTGTGGAAGGACGTGGGTTAGGTCACACGTTAATTTGGCATTAAACAAATAATGGCATGATATTATCATTGAAACCCATGGTTATATCACATGGGCTATGGAAGGACGTGGGTTTGGTCACACGTTAATTTGGCATTAAACAAAGTACTAAAATGGGGGTAAATCACCCATTGATATAGTTTCGATGTTAGGTCACCCGATCATAGTGGAGTGTATGGACAGTTTAACACATGAGTTATGATTCCCCGTTGTTATGTCACACGGGACAAAATGAAGTCCGTGAGTATGTCACCCGGTTGGTTGCCATTTTTGGCTTCAAATCTTAATTATGAAGATATTTGCCTGCATTTCTAACAGATTCGGCATCCGCCGGAAATAAAGGAGAATGCTCTGGTCATGTTGCAATTATTGTGTCTCAAGTTCTGTTATTTCTGAGTGGTGTTTTAACCCTATCATTTAATAATAATCAATTAAAATTCAAACAAGAGTTAAGACGGTTTGATGGTATTTCTTATACTTTGAAAAGATTTTGAATCCAGTCTCTGGAAATCGCGAGCAAATATTGCTAGCGGCTATTTGTATTCAAAATGATTGGAAAATTGCCAGGACATTTCACACTAATGGCTTAAATGCCATCTTAGATTTAAAATGTAGTAAATTTCTTTTTATTCCACATATCACTTATTTATTTTGGAATACTCTTCAATTCACTCCCACCTTTGATAAGTACCCACTAAAGGGTGGTTGACAACATGGCCGGCAATAGCCTTTCGGATCTTCCCCAATCAGGTCTGATGGAAGTTGATGGCACCACCAAGAAATAGCTGATTTACAATTGTTTTGAAATTTATTCACTGACATGTACGCAAAAAGAAGATTAATCGATTATAATTACAAACAAGTTGAAGTAAAGGTGGCTTATAAACAAGACGTTTTGAATCCAACTTCTGAAAAAAGTGGGGAACTCTTGCTAGAGGTCGTTTTCAAACTGGCCACAAACATACCAGAAAATATCATATTAGATTTCCAGGGAGGGAAGTTTGGGTCGTCAGATGGATTTTTTAAGCCATCAAAGTTTTTTTGGTTTGTGTTTTGTTTTTTTTATGATTGGAGTAGCAGTTTTCCTCATCAGTGGGCCAGTTTAGTTTAGTTTTGTTTCATTTTTGTCTGAATGATGGGTGAGTTTCTTCCACCAAAAAAATCTCTGCTGCATTTCCTGAGAATCTAATGGAATATGGTTTAAAGCTGAAAGCAGCATCTAAAAGTCAAAATGTGTTTCGTGCTATTCCGATTATATGTCATTAACATATTCATAGGTGGTCTTCAAAATGGCTTCCAAGCATACAAACTAGCATTTTACCACTTTGACTAATCACTTATGGAGTATAAATTGGAAATTTTATTTTGTAGTGGTTTTGGCTCCGTGCAAAACTCTTGTTGATGTAAAGTAAATTTCTCATTATATATATGGTTGAATGTGTCATTCTGAAAGTCTCAAGAGCTTTGGAAAGTCTTAACACCACTAATAATTCCCATTTTATAAGATACGGGTTTCAGCTGCACTCTTATATAAAGTTGGAGAAACCTCATAATCAATGCTATTTTTCACTTTTATGGAATTTTGCTTCCATTTTGAAAAGCGCCTTCTCGTAAGTCATCATTACTCATATTGGTTGGAATTGCATTAAACAATAATTTTCGTTAAGAAATACAAATAAATTGATTAGATTTTCAGCTTTAACATTCCATTTCCTGTAATTTTGGCAGCCATTTTGAAATTAAAAATGCCTCCCTAGGGATGTTTAAAAAGATACTACCAACTTCGGTTTTATTCCAGAGGGTTTCAGGATTAAAAAAACATTGGTTCCCCTAATGTAGGGAAAAAACTAAAAAATGCTCAAACGTTTTTAGCAAGTCTGTGATTGGCTAAATATAACATATAACATATAACCCTATTTACAACAACAAGAATCGGCCGGTAGACGTCAAGTGGTTAAGAGATGACAATCAGATTATCAGGTTTGTCTCTCGATGAACCGTCCACAGAAAAGGGACTTAGTTAACAGAATCCTTATAACAACAGTTAAACAAAATGGAGGGAGACAAAACTGAAGCTTTAGAATAAATCTGTGGAGGTCTGACACATCTCGATATATTTTTCCTCCTCATTATCAATGCGATATCATTTTTTGGCACAGTGCAATTAATCCGTTATAAACAGAAATAAGAAAACAACGTTAGTAAATCATTCAATCAATCGATTAAATGAAAATAATGTGAACTTTTATCAATTTAATACAAATCAGATTACCGTGAGGCATTTTTATAATTGCCCAAACAAAGAAATCATTTACTACACATTCAGTATATAATGTTTGCTGTTATGCTTATACTTTAAATAACAAGTAATAATGAAATAGAAAAACAGTGCGAGCAAAGTTCCCGTCACCAAAATGTTCAAAGAATGCGTTATATCCCTGTGTTTATTTATGGCTATAAATAATTTGATAAACAAACTTAAACTGCTCTTGAAGTACCCTTTCCTTTGTCTCTATATCATGTATTGATATATACGACATTGAGCCTTTGGAGGGTAAAAGAGCTGGTATCGATAGATTAAATGCTCAAGCTTGTATAATTATTACAGTACTGGTAATGTAATAGTCAAAATAGTAACCCTTAGGGGCTACTTGTATTTCAAGGTGAATACACGCGTGTTCATTGTTTAGGGTATAAAACCACCGAAATAAAAAACAAAAACTGTTTTTTCACATTGGTAAATTGCGCTGCTTAGCGGGTATGGAATATGTAGATTATACTTGTTACATCAAGTTTTTACATATAATAATGGATTTTAAACGTTTTCTAATTTAAAGAATCTCTAACTCATTGTATATATACAACGGCAACGACTCTCTCATTCTTATCTCCTTCACATAGCCTTCACAAAAATACTGGCTTAGGGTAGCGCAATTATATCCAAATATTTGTTAAGGAAGCATTTTAAAATGGTTGCACAAATCAGGGTAGCAACATGAAAATACCCGTTGTAGGGTGTATAATACCAAGTAAAAATACGTGTCTTGGGTGGTACATTTTAGGAGATCATCCACGAGCATAATATCCATCTTGAAATACAAGTGCTCTCACTACCGGATATGAAGTCGCCTTTTTATTAACAGTATGCGCCTATTGAGTTGCATTGCATTACATCCCTTTAAATAACACCTTAATATACAATTCTATCAGAAAAATACTAAATAAAAGAAGCGGAGAAGAAGATTGTTATCGTCACACTTAATTACAAAGAGTTTCAGAAATGAGATCACAAAAAGTACGAAAAGTATAATAGTCAGGTAGAAGTTTAGGCA
This sequence comes from Ophioderma brevispina, assembly GCA_023653785.1. Classification (NCBI taxonomy): domain Eukaryota; kingdom Metazoa; phylum Echinodermata; class Ophiuroidea; order Amphilepidida; family Ophiodermatidae; genus Ophioderma; species Ophioderma brevispina. Next base: position 6,761 of record JAMKCH010030728.1, on the reverse strand, counting down.
CACAGCCTGAAGGATGGAAATGGAGTACAGACTTTTTCTATTGATAGATTTTAGTTCATTAGGACCTAAGCCAATATTTTTTTGGAGGGTGTGCAAAATCTGTGTTAGTGCCATTTTTAAAAATCCAATATGGCTGCCACCATGTCCAAAATCACTAATAATCCATTAAGTATTTCAGATAGAGACAAATATTTCTCGGTACTCCGGTGTTTTAAGCACGAGAAAGTGTTGGTAATATGCTCTCGGAATCATTAAAATTATCTTAACACCTCCATTATACCTATTTACGCTACTTGAATACATGCTGAACACCTAAAATATGTTCTGCAGGTGTTCAAATCCGTTACAATTGATCACACTCTGCAAGTGTTACTTTAACACCTCTAGAATGCATTTCCAACGCATCCGGACACGTCAAGTGTTCTGCACATTTTGCAGTTTAGAGGCTTAATTCTAGTGTCTATATGCATGCGTTATGCTTTACACTTATGAGATACATGTATTTGATCACTAGAAACCCTTATTTTTCATTTCTCTGTAATGGACATTTTCAAAATTCAAGATGGCAGCCAATACAGCCGCCTTTAAAAATAGTAAAATCTACATTATATGTGTATTATATGTAGTTACATCAACTAATTATTATTATAAAGGTGTAAATTAAGGTATGGGATAAGTATTTGACCATTTGACATTCTTATCTGGAATTTCTGTTTCTTTTAACATGCAAAAATGTTAAGATGGGGCCAATGTGGCTGCTTTTTTACCTTCTTTAAAACTAATAAATTACGATAGATCTGTATTGTATTTAGTTAAAACACCCAAAATGATTATTAAAGTTTAAATTAAAGTATGAGATGTATGTCTTTGAGCATTAATAACTCGTATCTGGTATATTTGTTTTGACAACATACTTAAAATTCAAAATGACGGCCAGTATATTATGACTATGACAATTCGTAGGTTTTAAAGATCTTAAAAGGCAGGCATATTGGCTTCCATCTTGATTGGTAAGCTTGTTAACACACTTGAAATGTCAGATATGAGTTCCTACTGGGTATAGAGCGCAGAATTGTGCCTCTATCACAAATACTTGATGAGTTATGGTCACTTGAATGATTTCAGGGCATATTGGGTTTTAGGGTGGCCATATTGGATTTGATGGTAATGTTGTGATCAAATCACGTCAATAACCGGTCCAAAAGATTCCTCGTGCTTTAAACCATGGATCTAGTACATAAAATTATGGCCATTTGAATGAATTTGAGAGTGATAGCGGCCATATTGGATTTCTAGAAAATGGCACTGCACGAAATTTTGCACACCCTCCAGAAATTATTAGCTTAGGTCATCATTGACAAAAATCTATCAATAGAAAAGTCTGTACTCCATTTCCACCCTGTGCCCACAATTCCTCCTGACTATAACGTAAAAAGTCTAAAACACGCTTACGTGTTTCAATATTTGTTAACAATAAGCTTTAGCTACATAATACTTGTTATGCCATCTCATTCGCTAGTGTAGAGTGAAATATACAACTAAATGGCAAGCTACTAGAGTCACTGTTACTCAGAGATGAGCATTTTTTCAATTATATTTTTCAACAATAACAAAACTATTCATTTTCGTGACCACATTCAGAACCAGAATGAAAAAGTCATTCCAATGAACATAAGCAAGTCTAGTCTTAGGTCAATGGTTTCCCAAATGACCTGCGGCCGTATACAAAATTACCACTGAGTTATGTGACATAACATATACAGATACAACTGACCTATGTGTAATAATCTATATAAAATATACCAGGGGTCAGAAGCCTTCATGAAAAGCCTTTACACATAAGAATCAAGGTTTAATAAAATTAAAATATTTTATAGAAATGTGTATCCTCCCTGAAAACTCAAGGTCTGCACTTTGGAATTGTAATGTTCTCTCTTATGTTTCTTTCCCCAAATGTCTACACTGTAAAAGATAACCGTGCAATTTACAGTGAAATTCTGTAAACAAACACATTTTGTGGGAGAGCGTGGCCTAGCGATTAGGGTGCTTGCCTCTGGCGCAAATTTACCCTCAAAATTCCCGGGTTCGAATCCCGGTGGGGTCGTGGCACTTGCTGGGATTATTCGGGTACTATCAATTCTGGATTTGATCTGTATACCAGCTATTGATTAAATACAGAATACCGCTCTCCTCCATGGTTCACTTGGAATTGGGCAAATGGATCATGAAAGCATTCCGTCCTTCGGAGGGGACGTTAAGCAGTCGGTCCCGTGTACAGAGAGTCACAACTGTACATGTACATCGCAGTCAGTGTCGAATAAGAGTAGGGTGGAAACCCTTGACTGTTCCCAATCCGCCCCAGCCTCAAATAGCGGGCCATGTCAGGAGCGTCCGTATCATGGATACACGCGGCCCCGGATCAGCACACTAGCTGAACAAATCCTGACACCACCACAAGCCATTACCAATGACTTGTGGATACGAGCAAACAAAAGTATTTGACTGGTATTTTAAAATACAGCAACATATTGTAAAGTTTATGTTCATTTTTTCAGGCCTATGATGAATAAATTTAAAAGTGGAGCTTTTATTCGAATTCTAATGAGTATCAACATTATTATACACTATTATGAATTTTCAGTTATACGATTAAGTACTAAAATTTACAGGAAAAAAATACTGTAAATTTTACCGGGAAATCCTGGCATCCATTCTGCCCACAAAACCCGGTAAAAATACAGCTTTCACAGCATTTCATTCAAATTTACTATATATTTTACAGTTTGATGTAAAATTTTACAACAAACTGTAAATTTTACAATCAATCAATCAATCAAAACTTTATTTCCATAATCAACAAATAACATACATACAATCACACAAAATGATTATGGGGAAGGGGACCAAGAGGCCAAAAGCCCAGAAGTGGGCCCCCACCAAAGGATAACTAATCACAAATGTATTAAAAGAAATAACCAAACAAAGCATAACAAGCACACAAGACGAGACAATGCTCCAAAAGAAAAACATTATAAATGTTCATTTCACATTATATTCTATAATTCACTAAGTCAAAAATGCAATGCAAAAACATCATTCATAAGATGACAAGAGTTTTGACTTCAATTTATTTCTGAAGTGCTTAATCGATTTTGATTTCTTTAAATTTGGTTCAATATTATTCCAAAGTATAGGTCCAGATGTTCTTACTGTTTGATCAGAGAAACACTTTTTGTTCGTGGCAATATAATTGTCCATATTTCTTGTGTGATAGTTATGTATCTCAGCGTGTTTGGTGAAATAACCCTTAAATACATCTGGTAATTTACCAATATTATATTTATACATAAAAACTCCCAGTTGTACTTGGTAAGTGTCATACACATTCAAAATATTAAAACGAGAAAATAATGGACTTGAGTGACTTCTGTAATGACTATTAGATACTGTTCGCACAGCCCATTTTTTAAGTTTGAGTACTTTATCTAAATACTTTTTACAAGTGTTTCCCCATGCTAATATACTGTAATTTACATAAGGTAATATGAGCGTACAAAGTGTGTGAAGGATACGTTCAGGAATGTAATGTTTAAGTTTGTTTATTACACCACAGTTTCTTGATATAATTTGAGTTAATCCATCAATATGATATTTCCAAGTAAGATTTTCGTCAATTGTTACCCCCAGAAATTTAGTTTTGTTTACGTGTTCTAGGTTTGTACCATCCAACACAATATTAACTGATGTGTTCTCGGTTATTTTACTCTTATACTTGGATGTTCCGTGTGCAGTACCTAATACCATATAATTAGTTTTACTAGCATTAACTGATAGCTTATTTGCTTTAAACCAATTGTTTACCTCTTACAGAATATGCACTGTAAAAATTTGTTGATAGGCCTACTAAGTTAGGGTGTTCGTCAGTGATTTTTTATTCTCCACACATTCACAATTTCTGTATAACTCACCAAATATATTATATTTTAAGTGGGTTTGATTAAATTATTTTTTACAGTATACTGTAATTTTTATTGGGTTTTGTGGGCAGAATGGATGCCAGGATTTTCCGGTAAAATTTACAGGTTTTTTTTACAGTGTACTCTCCCTTCTGTCTTTTTCTCTATGTTATGTTATTTTTGTTCTATTTTTGTTTTATTTGCTTTTAATAAAAATGGGCATTTCTCTTACTAACACAAACAATCTTTCTTTACCCTCCCTCCTACGGCCCTTGTATATAATTTTGAATGTATACTGAATGTATACACCACCCAAAAAGTTCCACCATTAGGAGACACCCCTGTTCCGGATAATAATATCACGGAAAAAACAGGGTGTAAATGACTAAATGAATACATGATGGCTGTCTTTTGGTACTTATTTTTTCTTTCGGTTAATCCGAATGAATCTCAGTTATCGTGTTAGATTGGGTAATGCAGAATTTTCAAGGGTAAAACAAAGGTAACCGATCCATGCATACACTGATGGGGGCAGTGTAATTGGCTCTAGTTTGTACTAACATCCCGAGTAAAACAATCGGCGACCAGCAAAGAAAATCCGTGCCCGCTATGGTTTGTTACCCCCCCCCTTAGTAGTGGAGAGTGACTGTTTTTCATGTCACGACTGCGCCAGATTGTTTTTTTGGACATTTTCTTGACAGCTTCGCACTATCTCAATTTAGCACCACCACCCAAATTATTAAGAAACACCCACAGTTGAAGGCCAAGAACACTTGCCGTTGAGAAGACAGCCTCAGCAGCAGCCTTCATAGTTAGTTGTCACGATTAGTTTTTTATAACTAAGGACAGTTGAAATGCTTGAGGTTTGATTGAAAGTTTCCCGCTTGATTTTCGCATGGAGTACATTTTTGTTTAAAAAGCCAAATGGGAAAGACCAATACACAGTGGGAATTGTCCATAGAACTTAATTTTACTCCCTGAAAAAACAATGAAACGATACCGTAAAGTCAATGAAATAAACCATATTAATGCAACTGTAATTGTTGCTGACTTCCGGCCTATCGTTTTGGTAGAGTATGGGAATCTTAGGTTAATAAACCTATCAATGCTAATCAAGTTACAACAGAACAAAACCAACACCGATAGCCTCACTGTATGTAATCCGGATACTGCTTCCAGAAATTCTACGTATTCCAGGACCTCCAAGTTACGATTTTCATGGGAAAATATTCTCCAAAATAGACGTCCGCGGATGCCATAACTTACCATATATCTTCCCATGAGAAATCGGAATTGGGCCAGATTACTGGAAGTATTCCTGAACTTTGCTCTTTTCAATTTTTTTTTTGAAGTCTCCATATCAAACACAGACGTTCCTCTTCAAGCGTTCAAACCAATTGAGCCACATCATAATTGCCAGTGCCCTGTCTGAGAGTAGCCTATCACATGTAATATATTGAGATCGTCACTCAACGGCCACTCATATAACATTTTACAACCAATGGGCAACAAAACACTTGACATATCTCATGTTGACTCACATTTAATTCTTAATTGTTTTTTAGGAAGGAAGCAAATGTATCAGAAGTTAATTTTTTGTTTAATGGATTGTACCTCACGTTCATGAATTATAAAACGCAGTCAAGACTTGTTATGTCTGAATTTCTGTACTTATTATCAGATATATTAAACGTGCGTTTATGTTAGCTGTCCTTTGGAACAAATCCAGATCTAATTTTCGTAGGTTATTGCTGTTTTAAATAAAGTTACTCTCAGGTTAATAACCTCGTTAATATTCCACCACTAGAAGTGCTTAAATAGTTACTACTCTACTTCCCAATCTAGCACTTCCCAGATACCTGATTCTTTTAAGACATCATTTGGAATGTGATCACAGGTTCTCTCCCGAAAGAGTAGGGAATACTATTTTTCTTAGATATCACGTAATATGATTATACTCAAGTCCTACGAATTCTTGTGCAGGTACAGATAAGATAAATCTTCTAGCCCTTGAAACAACTTTCAGTTGTTAATATCGTACCAATTATCAGAAAGCATTAGTTCAGTTTCCTGCTTAACCCTGGAACCATTATTTACCTTTAGCTCATTCAATTTGTTACTATTGAGACGTAGGAGTACCCGTTTTTTTTCTTAACCCTGGAACACATTTCATTAGCATTGCCAAAGTTTCCATTAAGTTCCAATATAATCAAATTTCCCAATTCCACGAAAGAGACGCAATTGCACATGCTTTAACTGATTGTCACTAAGGTCCATAACCACGGAGATTGCTCAACCGTTGAACACACTGCATTTAAACGTGATCAACATTGGTTCCCCCATCCACAGCCGTATTATTATTTTTCTAGACCTTAAAAACTCATCCACCGGTAAATCTATAGGCTGAAGATATAGTCAAGTTAGTCCATTTTTAGCAATTTTTGGCAAATTGACCATTTGGACCCCCTTAATGATCTTTGACCGGCCCCGATATTAAAATAACCTCACATGTACACTGGGAAACTGCATTGTTCCAATTTTGCAAAGAAAAAAAGCTGCTATGCTTATTCTGAGATAACGATTATTAAAACGCTTCAGCTCAATCGAGCTTTTTGTAGATTGACCTTTGACCTTGAACTTTAACCTTTGGGTCGAGACTAACCATAGACCGTCTCTGACACCATTAATGTTACATCACACTGTAGCAATAACGGCTCTATCTGTCCTCCACAGGCTGAGATCTAGCCAATTTGGTCTTATTTTTAGCAATTTGTTTGGGCAAATGGACCTTTTGCCCCCCTTACT
>JAMKCH010030727.1:0-16900 GCA_023653785.1 Ophioderma brevispina | reverse complement strand
CATCTGACCTTTGCGCTATGCGTTATGTACGGCCCCGATGACTGTTTTGATATCGTGCAGCCCCGGAACATGCAGTCTGTTGAATGCCACAAATTACTGCCCAAGTTCCCCACAAATATGTCAGGGCCGTGAAGCAAGGATAGAAACTTAACTAATAATTACAACATAGCAGAGAGCCTTGACATGTCAGATGCTGTGTTACGAACGTATTTCATGGCATGGCTCTAAGCCAAGGCAGAAACACTGTCACTGACTGGGGTCTGTACACACACACACGCCCTGTCACGCAATGTAACTCAATGACAACGATTGTGTATGTGTGGCGAAATGGAAATTTCACACTGAGATTTAAACTACACATTGAAATTACATATACTGACATACTAAAATACATTGTCCGTGTTCTTCTAAAACGCAAATAACACGGGGCTATCGTAGCGGATCATGATGAGTGAGCAACTCGGGATAGCCTAGGTCAGTCAATGCTTCCACACACCATGCACACACACACAATCGTCGCCGCGGTCAGCTTATATTACTTTCATTTTAGGCCAAGTATCGAGAATTCTTGAAAGTTTTCTGATCGTTAGATTTAAAATTGTTGGGTAGCTCTGGGCCGGGAATGAGGTGAAACCTTTGAATCGACATTTCTACATTCAATGCCCACGAAACAACTGACGCATGAAACTCTGATCACAAAATAGCCCCGTGTCATCAAATTGGGAATTACCGTCTCTGATACAGCTGAAAACACGATACGTAGTGCTCGTACTTTGTGGACTGTGTGCGTATGTTGTTGTAAACATGTAGTAAAGGAGAAAGAGAGTAGGCAAAGAGCGAATTTTAAATTGCTTTGTCAGTAAGAGGGAGGGATTTTTGGAAAACGCGCGAAAATTCCAAAATATCAGGGTTTTTACTAAAAATCTAGTTGGGTGCACACCTGGTGAGCGCCAGATAAATCTCCTTAAATTAATCTCTTTCTCTGTGCCAATTTTCAGCCCTGGGCGAATCTGGTTTAAAACGAAAATCGGTCAACCCAAAAAAACGAACTTTTAGCGGATATTTCCTATATGTTTCTACTGGCACCCAAAATAACCCTTCTCCACTTTAGTGCATTAACTTGGTGTCCTGCCCCCCTGGTGCTAATATTGCTTTTAAAATTGGTTACACACCTTTTGACACTACCTTAACCCTAGGTTTTTGATAGCAACGGGCCCGCCCATAGCAGACAATTGTGAAAGAAATTGACTTGCTGTGAAAAATCATTGATTGACATGGCGAATCGGATTAATGATCGGATGAAAGCTAGCCTCAGACAGTGTTAAAAAAGTGTGCAATTGATACAATGAGTCACAAGCGACAATAGATATTGATATAAACCCGAGAGATTTTCCATTAGGAAGGTAAAGACGCTTGCCTTTTTTACTTGAACTGACATTGCATGATTGACATGATGACTGACTCGACTATAATACGGAGTCCCTGGACAATATCTGAATACCGTCAACATGGTCAACTCAAACGTCAACTTGCCTAGACTGAGTCTGAGTTTAGATTGGTTACTGATTGTCCCAAATCATTTTATAATAAAATTTTGATATACATGGTATATTGGATACTGAATTTGAAATTTGTAAGGACCCTGTTCGAGGCAAGATGGTCCTACACAAGCATGACCAGAATACTTAAAGGTGGATGCCCGATTTAAGTATTTTCTTCTTGTAAATGGCCTTCACCCCCAAAACCCATCTGGCGAATTCGCGCCGATATTTCAATCCTTTCATGTGAGGCTAAAAACATGATTTTGTAAGCCCCATAGAGTAGGTAAGGCCGCCCTATTTTGCGGACACGCCAGTTATCGGACAGATGGTGTGTTTGGAGCCAGGTGGTTTCATTTCTTAATTCAGACCAATTTAATCCATCCAATTAAAGACCGAATAATACGCTTTAATGGCTACCTTGTACCGTACGTGTTGTTGTCTTCGAAACATCGAGGGGATGAGTGTGGCGAGTCGGCCCTTTTTAATAAAACACATGTTACTTATTCTGAATTGAGGTAGCGTAATACAGCGTGATCACTTTCGGGAGGCGTGCAATTTTTGCACAATTACAAAATCAAAATTTACCTTTATGGTGTCATGTAACTATGTTACTTTTTTTTGCTGCAGGGGAGGGTGCACAGGTGTGTTTTCTTCCGTAGCAGCCGACTGCATGAACTGTCGGAAACGGAAAGAATTTTTTTGCGCATGTCCAGTTTTCGGACCGCCCTCTAAAAATCACAGGGGGGGGGGGCAAAGTTATGTTCAATTTTATTAGGTGGTGGGGGCGATTATTTTCCTGAATAATAATAAACGCATATTAAACTGAACATTTTTGTTTAATTATTTAGTAAAATTATTTATTTAATCTATTTATTATTTGTTTTTTTGTTATTTTACTTGTTTATTTATTTTTTGTTTAGATTTTATTTATTTATGCATTTATAAAAAGCCCACATGATTGTTTCGGTTGTAAATAACAAATTAGTTTATTGTATATTAGGTTGAGCTAATTTAAACTGAACATTGTTAGTTATGGCCCTTATATGTTGGTATTGATTTTGTTTATTTGGTGTTTATGTATATTATTTTTGTTGATATTTAATCTATTTATTTGTAAAAACGTCCCACCATGATTGGATGTGGGTGTTTAATTCATTTAATAAATAACAATATCAGTTTATTGTATGTGAGTGAGAGATTTTGTATAGTAGTAGTTAAGTAGTATGGTATCAGACGTGAAATCTTACGGGGTATTTGGTCTAGGGGTGATAGTCTCCCGGGTAGATAGAAGTCTTAGACAGTTCAATAGTTTTTAAATCCTTCCTGGAGTATTCAAACTACAAAAAAGCTAACACACACCACACCCCACACACTCCCCCCCCACCCCCCCCCCCCCCGATATGGAACCATATATGGAACCATCATCATTTCGATCATAATGATTCCCCGATTCCCCGTATCGTGAGACCCTATGTAAGATTTAAAGAGAGAGAGAAATAAAAAAACTGGAAAGAAAGAAAAGAAAACGAAAGATTAAAAAGCGCTTACACCCCTAATTCCACTCATTATGGGGGGGGGCACTGACATTGGAACGAAAGACAGGTATGGTCGGATTTTCAATACCTATTACGGGAAAATATTATTGTCAAAAATGAATACCTCGTATTATTTGAAACACTCCTCTTTTGAAAACTATTATACTTTATTTTTTTGAAACTTACGTCTTCTTTTAAACACTACCTTTTATTTTCTTTTTGTAAAACTGACCTCGCAATCATTTTGCATACTACTATACCACATTTTTAGCAACCTTTTAAAAATATTGCCACATTTGAAGAGCGCCTCCAATTTTCAAAAATGATATTTTTGCACAGCTATGTGGTAATTGTCTAGAAAACTATTCACCTGCACGAGGAATGCTAAAATGCCGTATAGATCATAAAATGGTATGAGCGCTTTTTTGTAATTAGAATTGGGATCCTAGATTGTACTACGGCTAGGCTGGAAATGCCTAAGTTTATGTCCGTCCATATGATGTGAATAGTGCCCACCTCAAGAAATGACCTATGACTTGGACTTCCCTCAACCAATAACAACAACTAAATGATGAGGTAGATACGTACATGGCGGATGATTCCCGGCCTATCATATTGGAAGGCCGTTCCACAGTCGTTGAATTTATTATCGGAGATCCCGAATTAATTATTCTATTTAAAAAATTCCTTCGTTTGCGAAACATAGACATTGTAGAGCTTAAGGGGGATGGGCCCGATTTAAGTATATGAATTTTTTTTTTTTTTTTTTTTTTTAATTGATTTATTTTTTTTTTTTCAAAACTGTCCGGTGTGATGACAGAGTACAGATTAGCTTGACCAATTGGCAAATGTATTGACTTTAAAAACCAAACAAACAGGTTATGGTCAAATAGAGCACAATATAAAATTATACAAGCACAAAGATATAAAACAAGTAAAAAAAGTACATCTAACTTATTACAAGTCATGTATCAGGGGAAGCACGAACATTAAAAGCTGATCGAACATAATCGCAACTACCTAATAACATCAAAATCCACTAGCACAAATAATTTCACAATGTCCATGACATCGATAATTTCAGTCAACAGAGAATAATAATTTGAGCAAAAAGTGGATACGAATGTCATTATAGGCTAGGACATTTCATGATTAAAATGGAACTCATCTTCAACAGCATTCAGATCACAAAAACAACAAATACGATTTTCAGCTGGTATCCTAGGAGTAATGTAACGACCTTTCACGATCATGAGTTGATGAGCAATAATACGGAGTAGTTTACCGAGTGGTGATATCTAAGATTAGTTTTTAACAACAGAACATAGTTTTCTTGATGAACTGAGTTTAAATGTACAGTAAGTCCTAAGTTTAGTTTGAACAGTAGAGATTTGAAGATACATTCATGTATACACCACAGTAGACAAGGAGAGTTTATGAGATTCATGACAGTGCTTTATGGAGAATATTAGGTTATACCAAATATCAATATTGTCAGTTAATTTCATATAGCTTTAATTCCATTTGACCATTGTAAAGTGTTTAAACATTCTGAATACGACGGTTATCAATGAGTGCATGAAAGGGTTAACTAATAATAAGAACCCTTCAAACAATCATCATTTAGTTTCCACACAATATTTTAGTGAGAGAGATACATAAAAATCAAAAGGGGGTGACTCCCCATTGCACCTCTCACTGATTATTAGTAGCTCGACGGTGGAACCCCAATAGTTAATTACTATTTGATATGAAGTGTTTCGCTACTAATTTATCACAAATATTAAAAATTGACAATTCTTAAGGCCCTTATTTTTTTTTTTTTTTTCTTAGTAAGTAAGGTACCAAATTCACAACATAACTTAAGATAGGTCTTAACAATGTATTGAAAAGTTTGAAACTGCATTTTATGAACTACATACATGTTTTCCTCATTTTAAAGAAAGCCTTACTTGATTTATCCTTCAACGCTATTAATAGCTGAGTAAAAGAACCAGATGGAGTGAAAATTATACCGAGATAGGATAATACTGTATTTCATTACAAATTGAAGTGATAGATTACCATACATTAAAAGGTCTTTAGTCATTGAATGACCACTTTGTTAAAAATCTCATTTGTTTTAGAATATTAACACTTAATTCACATGAGAGCATAATTATGTTAATTTATCAAGAGCAATTTGAAGACAAGAAGCACTCGTGGACATAATAACTAAGTCATCAGCATACATTAAACAACTTAAAGGAGACTCATTCAAAATTAACCCCCCCCCACAGGGTCCACAGTATATCAAAAATATTTGGGAGATCATAAGAAATATCTAAAGAATAAGGGAATCTTAAGACAACAACCTTGCCTTAACCACCAACCGATGTGTTAAAAGTATCAGTATCTTATTATCACATTTAACAGTAAAAAGAAAACCAGACGTCTACATATCATGGATGATCTTAAGCATCCTACCACCAATACCGACTTGACATAATTTAAAATAGGCATTTCGCCCAAATGGTGTCAAAGCAGAAGAAAATCACCCACAAAACAGGACATACACATTGTTTAATTTTGAAATATACTTGTCAATAACAGTTTGAAGGACTAGATGTGATCTTGATGTTCGAGAGCCTTTTGAAAACAATTGCTCTCTAGGAATAATGGACTTATCATTGGTGAATGCTGTTACCTTTTATGAAGCACTAAACAAAATAATTTGCAAAGATTGCTTGACACAGCAATACCCTTAATCTTGGGGTTACATTTATCACCCTTTTTATGTATAAACTGTAGAGTGCTCACTCTCCATGATGTCGGAAAGTTGACCAATTAGAAGAATCAAATTAAAGATTTTATCCAATATAGGTGCAAGAGTAGAGCGGCCACATTTCAACATTTCATTTCTTTTTAAAAGGTAAAAATACATTCAATATTATTATTTTTCAAATGAGCAATTGCTGTCAAACACTTCAAACAGGCGTAATGAAAAATCTAACTCACTAAAGGAGATGTCTTGGTGAGTACACCCAAAAATTATTAATTTGTTCTTCAATTTTTATCCGAGTGTGGATATGGCGATTCATTAATGTGTTTAAAATGATTCCACCATTCATTCGGTGTAACTGAAATTGTTATCAGACAGCCTTTGTTTATCACATAATTCATCGTAAAAGTTCCAAAAAGCTCTAGTTCTTTTGGATTACGTTCCTCTAAAATCTAAAGTATTAAAAAATGGCAGAACGAATTGAGACCGTAGAATTAAGGAGTTTCCTAGAGACGATGTTGACTTTCTACTACACTGAACGATAGTATGAAGAAGCGTATATAGAGTAGCGTTTTTTTAAGACAGGAGCAAGTGAACGAAGTTGACTATGTCATTTTACCAATCAGAACATACCACTTTTGAATGTTTTAGAACTAGAAGTAGCAGGATTTTTTAAATGGTTGTATGACCTTTTTTTATTAATACCAGCCTTTTTACCAATATCATTCAGCAAGTCACTAAAACTTAGTCACCGTTATCACTAACATCGGCTACAGCATCAGAGTTTGGATTGACTGTAAAAAGTTAGTAAGCTGTGTTTAATATGTGGTTGATCCAATGCCTTCTGCCATAATGAGATGAATAGGATGTCCAATGGAATGTGGCCGAGGAAATCATGCATTGGAATAAACAGGATCACTAGCATGACAGTATTATTTACATTGTGTATAGGTGAATTGTTTTAATAATACACGTAGACCATACAGTGAAGGAGTATGGAGGTTAGTTAACTCATGAACTTGCATATAATCAAATATGAGAGACAAAAGAGGAGTGACTAAAATTATAATCAATTACACTTGATTTCCAACATGATTAAACAGGTGACGTCACATGCAAAATCCTCCAAGTTTACGGCCATTGATAATTCTAAGACTACCACTTTTACATAAATTAAAGTAGAGATTTGCATTTGTATCAACACATGAGGATCTAAATTGTTCCTGGCAAGAGGCGTTCTACCAATATAATCATCATTGGGTAGTGATAAATTGTCAGAGGCTCTGACCATAAATCAGGATCAACACAAGTTCTTGCATGAAATCACCAGAATAATACATTTACCCAAGAGTAGGAGACTTTACAATCTCATGCTCAAATTAGTGTAAAAATGTCATCTCTTTGGTGAGTAAAGGATGAACCCACAGGGCTAACATAAACAGAGCATATGTACAGATCATGAGAAGCCAAAAATGTCTTACCAATTTAAACCAATGAATTCAGAAATGGGTTGGTTTCATAAAAGAAACCCCCTTAATGAAGCAAGTTAATACCCGTACTGCAGCCACCTGATGCCCGTTGTTTGTAGCCCTAGTAGACGAGGTCTAGATTGAACAATGTGATAATATGTAAGTAAGCGAATCAGAAACATCACAGGCGTTGCAGTAAGGTAAGAGAAATATCTAAAGAAAGAAGCAAGTTACGCACTTGTGGGAAAATTCAAATTTTGAGTTCGAGAATATAGCAATCTTTGAATGTAAGAGAAGGAATCAATATTCCATGTACCAATACTCAAAGAGATTGATAAAAAGAGGTCATATTATGGTTAGCGCCTAAAATGCTTAGTTTGATTCCTCTAATACTGAGGCCTAACATTAATTCCACCTTATATCGCACATTGCTACATAACATAGGGTACCTTCAGAAGCGAGGGATACCCATCCTCAGGCTCAACAAATGTGAACTTAATTACCATTAGGTAGGAAGTTAGTATGATCACAGAATGTTACTCTGGAGGAATCAGCAAGTCGCACTAGCTCTTTAACAAAACATTTGTGATTTCTATATGTGCATCTAATCTACATTGTCACAACGCGGAAGTCCCAGTGAAATTACAACCTTAGTAGATGGAAAAACATGGGTAAATCTATTGATCATATCATTTAATCTATTTACAACTTCTACTGGTGTTTAAGAAATTAACTCGTTAGTAATCAGATGACTGAGTAACAGTCCGGAGCAGTCCAGGGTACTCAAGAACTTATCGCCTCACATTTCAGGAATGGTTATAGGCTGGGTTGGATGGTGACGTTGGCTCTTGGAACTAAGCGTTTGAGCATTGTACTGGCCCAAATGGGAGTTTTCAACAACAAACACATTGTGGTTTTCCACGAGATCTACGGGTGGGGTCCTCTGATTAGTAGGTGGTGATGCCGGTGGTTAAGCCGCAGCACGGGGCATCATTCATGGTTAGAATGGAAAGTGGAATCTTGAGGTGGATGGGACCGCAGCAAAACCATGAGTGTGTTGTGACCGAGGTGGATGTGAGGTTTCGTTACAGGCACAGAAATATGTTGGTGCTGAGGAGGATGGAACCTAGCAGCAGACAGGCAACAGGAGTGTGCTGTACCTGAGAAGGACGCGGTTTAACTGTTCCAGATTGAGGAGTCGTGGGTCGAGACCGCGGTTGTTGTATCTGCCCTGTACAGGATCAGCTATAGGAGGGTGCGTAATGAGATGGATATGTCTCGGTAAGTTTGGTTGGTAGCAATGCAAATTCTAGTGGAGTCGGATGACTCGGGGAAGATGGAGAAAAATAGACCCCTTTGTAGACTTCTTCCGCTCCACTCTTACAAAGTCTTCCAGGTGAGACCGCTAACTGTGTGCGTTTTGCTTCGTATATGACGAGTCAAGTGCATTGAGTCTCTCGGTTTCGAAAGTAGCAGCTGAATTTGGAGAGCTGATATTTGTGCTCTTTCTCTGTCAAGATATCGTCATGCTTCTTTTGGACGAGAGACACATTGCTCAAACCTGTTGTTGAAGATTACCTTTTTCAGTAAGCACTGCCTGATGACGGGTTTTTTTTTTTTTTAAATGTGGTTCAAATAGGTTCGTATTATGTACGGGGTCTAAAAAATCACTAGTACTAGTAGTTTATCAGATTGGCGATTGAGCCTTTTTTGCTAAGAGGGGGGGGGGTGCTCATTACTTTGGTGAGGCGAGCTACCTCTTTTTGTGAGTGTAGTAGCTCCTGTTTCACCAACTGCCACCTTTAAGTCACAGTTTTCTTTAACTGTATCACATAGTTTTTCCACTATGGAGCTCTCAAGTTCCCGTAGTGCTTGCATGCAATCAAAATGAAGCTGAGTAGTATTTTGAGGGGGTTGGGTCTTACTTGCATAAGTAGTATATCTGTAGTATCATCATATACGTTTTTGGGGGCGACCTTTGGCAAGGCATATAACGTTTTGGGGAGTCGAAGAGATTGCAGGGTGTTAGATTGCAAGGGGGCGCGTTGTCCTGATACCATTTTGAATGCCCCATAGAGTACTGTGTAAAAAATTAATATTGGTCGACACAAAACGGGGCAACATTTTTGCTCATACTTCCAAACCAACATCCTTTGGCTCTAAGATTTAAAATAATATTGAGAAAATAGTAGTTTCTTCTGATACAAAAGGTTGACCACCGCCGGTAACTCGGGGCTTCTGGGGCCGGGCTATTAGCGATTCGGGCCTTTAACCATTCAAGAGGTTATGTTTACTAGCCAGTTACCAATGTCAACCGTGTACAAACCCTCAATTTTTTTTGAAAAATTGGGGCGCTCTTCAAAAAAACGTGCTAATATTGCTTTAAATTTGTTAACACCTTTTGCACTACCTTAACCCTAAGATTTTTGATAGCAACGGCCGCCCATAGCAGACATGTGAAGAAATTGACTTGGCTGTGAAAAATCACTTGATGACACTGTCGAATCGGTACCATGAATAGGAGATGAAACTAGCCTCAGACAGTGTTAAAAACGTGCAATGATACAATGAGTCACAAGCGAAAATAGATATTGATTCTAAGAACCAGAGGATTTCGGATTAGGAAGTTAGGTAAGACGCTTGCCTTTTTTACGTGACGACATTGCATGATGACTGACTCGACTGATAAATGACTGAGTCTGAAGGCCGTCCACCTGGTCAAACGTCAACTTGCTACATCATGTTACATGGAGACTGAGTCTGACTGAGGATTGTGATGATTGTCATAATCATTTATAATAAAATTTTTGGTATTTTTTAAGTTTTTCATTTTTTTACTATAGACCGCCATGTTCGAAGCAAGATGGGCCCACCGTTTATCTACCTATCTTATCTGTCATTGTCTGTGTGAGGTGTGAAATAGGCCTAGCGATCATTTGTGTCGCACCATATGATCGTGTTCAATTATATGATTTTGTTGTTCGAAATATTCTACCATAATAATGCACTTCATTACGAGTTTAGAACAAGTTTAGAACGTCTAAATGTACCAGAAAATGGCGGGAAAGTTAAACAAAAACATTGACCGTTAATCCTGACCTGCTTACTTTAGCATCCTCAGCATGTCAGGCATGAAGTCAGTGAATAACGTTCATCCGATCTGGCAAGCTTAAAGAAACATGAGGAGAGTTTCAGAAGAAGCGCCCCCCAATTCTTGTGAACCCCGGTTTTTTGCCTATTTGAAATGCTACCAATTATTAGATCACACCTGAACGTGAATTAGCGGAAACGACGTTCTTTATGTAATAAGATAATGAATTAATTTGACTTTCTTCGTGCACGACAGAAAGGCAAAAAACTCAAAGCAATGGTTTCTATGGGGACGATTGCGCTTCAGCAGGCAAGTTCAAAACAAGGTTTGGTTTGCGGTGTTCTTTTGTACTTGTTTGTTCAATTAAACTTCGAACGTTCCGGTAGGTGGTCTAGGGACGATTCTTAAAAATGGAGAGAAAATTTGTAGCCTCAAAAATCTCCTCCGTTACTTTAAGTTCTTTGCAAGTGAGTCGACTGGCGAGAAAACTAATTTAATATCAAAGCCAACGTCAAATTTTTCTGCAACGCAGCGCCACCCGAATTTACACTCTCTCATTCTCTATCCGTCAACTGTACACAGTTGCGGATAGAGTTCTCGATCAAGATTTATGCGCTGTAAATACTCACAACCTAGGCTAGATTACTGTGACCACAGTCTTCTTAGCTTCATGAGGATGTGTTGTTGAAGAAATTGACGATTAAAAAAGTGAAAATCACCCAGTCAAACTTGACCATCGCGGCCGTTTACGTTTGAC
This sequence comes from Ophioderma brevispina, assembly GCA_023653785.1. Classification (NCBI taxonomy): domain Eukaryota; kingdom Metazoa; phylum Echinodermata; class Ophiuroidea; order Amphilepidida; family Ophiodermatidae; genus Ophioderma; species Ophioderma brevispina. Next base: position 5,746 of record JAMKCH010030727.1, on the reverse strand, counting down.
TCTCCACTATGGTACGTAGTCGCGTTCCCCATCCACGATTAAAAACTGTGGTATGGCTATCATGCCGTATAATGCAAGCAGAGTCATATGTGAAAAGACACAATAAGCCTTGGCCAGATGCATTTAAAATGCATGAGGAATCATGCTATATCCCCATACTCGTCAAATTTGAACAAAACTATGGCATGATAAAGCCAACAATGGGACCGTCACCATTAGCAAAAAATAAAGTTGTTGCAGTAACTTATTTTAATAAAATTACTTGAAACCACAACCTTGAGTTTAAGGTGGATGTTAAGTCAGGAACTAAAGTCAAATGCCAGTTTTTAGTTTTTTTCATGATGATGAATTGAGGAAATGGGTTTGGGGAGAGGAATTGGAAGAAGAATGTTGTTGGAGGTTTGTGATGAGAAAGAGTTATGTGTGCAAGACGTTGTTCAAGATAAGAGGGACAAAAGGAAAGTGACTTTTAGCTCGGGGGAAAATGAGACAGATTGATTTTGTGTTAGTGGGCAAGGGAGAAAAGAAAAGTTCTGAAGAATGGTAAAGTGATTCCGGGGAATTGCAACACAGGTTGGTGGTTGTGGATGTGGATAAGAGGAAGTTGAAAAATGGCTAGTGAGGAAGGTAGCACCATTGAGGAGGGAAAGTATGGAACTGAAAGAAGAGACAAAGAATTTTGAGACGAGAGTTGGGGAGCTTGTGGGACTGATGTGTCAGAGTTGTGGGGGTGCTAAACACATCTTAGCTACACAAAGGAGAATTTTATATACCTGCCACATGTTTTGATCGAGATCTCGATCACTGAGCACAGTAAAGTGTTGTAAGGTGCAACATGAGCATTTGAGGGCACCCCGTTTTGTGGTCACAATCGTGAGTTTCATATAGAAATTAGACCCACTAATAGATCTCTTAGTCTTACCTTGTATTTGGCTACAGGAATGTCTTAAAAGAGAGAAGATGAACAACACAATTATTTTGATTCCTTATGTATTTCAATATAGCTGAATTTGTATTGCTCCTATACGAAATTAGAAATTTCACATTTTTTCTACCAAAAAGAAACATTTTCAGCTTAATCCTTTCAGATGGTATAATTTGTGTGGAAAGCTTTGACATCAGGGAAAAAAATCAGAATTCACATTTTTTTAGGGACACATGTTATTTGAAATCTCAAGTTGCACCTTTAACGAAGAGGTGTTACAGGCATGTGATGAAGTGTGCGGGAAAACGAATAGGAGAGACAGGAGAGATACGGGGTGGTTGGAAATGCCGGTGTGAAAGGAAGGCGATAGGATGCAGTTAAGGATATGAGAAAAAATGCGTTATCAAGAAGAGAATAAAGAGAGGTATAAGAGGCTAAAGAAGCGAACAAAGAAAGAGGTTGCGAAGGATATGAAGGCGAAGGCAGAGAAGGGGCTGAGTGAGTTGAGAGAGAATCCAATAAGTTGTATAAAATAGTGAAGGCAATGAAAAGGAGGAAGAGATGTCAAAGGGGGAAGATGTATGAGAGGAAGTGATGGAAAGTGAATTTCAGTGAGAGAGATAGAGATAGAGCATATGGTGAGAAGCATGGTGGAATGCGAGGGGCCAGTTGAAGGCGTCAGTCGGGAAGAAGTGGTGAAGTGAAGGCAATAAGAGAAAAGGAAAGGCGGCTGGACCCTCAGAGGTGAGTGATGATTGTGCGGTGGAGAGATAGGGATTGCTGTGTTGTGATTGAGGGTGTGATGATGGAGTGGTGTCAGAGTGTTGGATGGGAGGGGATGCCAGAGGATTGGGCAGTGAGTGTGGCAGTTTCCAATTTTTGAAAGGGAAGGGGATTGCCCAGTGAGTTGTGTTGCATGTAGGGTTGTGAAGTTGTTGGAGCATGCAGTGGAAAAAAAAAAAAAAAAAAATTTGTGGAGCGGGTTCTGGAGAATAGGATTCGGACGATAGTGGAAGTGGATGAGATTGCAGTTGGGTTTGTGGCCTGGAAGGGAACGGTGGATTCATGCGGTATTTGTTTGAGGAAGAGGTTGCACGAGGAAAATCCGAGCTAAAGGGAAAAAAGCTGTATTGTATGTGTTTTGAGGACTTGAGAAGGCCATTTGATGGGGGTGGTGGAGGGGGTGATGATGGGAGAGAGAGAGATGATACCAGAAGTATGTGGTTAGAGCAGGATGAGTTTGTATGAAGGGAGCAGGGTTCGCGCTAGGTTGCGTTTCTGCGCGATATTACACACTTTTATTTGATTTGAAGCGCAGAAAATTAGCATTGAGTGAAGCTAAGGGGTTTTCTTGAGCGCAGGAAAGTATCGTATCATCCCACTGACCTTCCAATGAATCCAATAAAAATCGGACCTATTATTAAGACTTAAATGATATCTGCATTTTATCAATGAGTTTCGCTAATAATAGCACAGTTAGCAGGCATTTGTTCACCCTTTCATACGCGATTTAGTTACGTGTTTATCGCAGCATATCCATAACAATATTCGTAGTGCCATTTCCCCCCAGTATATTAGAAATTGTCGATAGGGTTTGATTGATGCGCAGGAAAGAAGACGGGTTCTCGGTTACGACCGCCATTTTCTCATCATTCTGCGCATTCTGAACTTGGTGTTTTCAGAATTAGGTCACAGGTCATAATTAATTGCCGATTGCGTTAAGCCTGTAATTATAGAAATTTATTCCCGATAATTCACATTCTTTGATTGGCTAAATAGTCCAAACCGGCAACTTTCAAAAGCTTTGACCAGATATAAATATAATGAAGAATCAACCCGTGAAGTATGAACCCTTAAACTTAAGTAAAAATTGGGGGTAGTTGTGAAACAACATATTCTTTTGTTATATTAAACGAGGGGGGTGGGTGGTCTTCATGTTCAGATTAGAAGCATGGCATTACATTCATTGAATTTCTGTGATTTAGCATTATTTGAGCTTCAAATAACAAGCCGGTGAGGTGGGGTTCAGCGAATCAACGTTTGATACACGTGTATGCAATCTGGCGTGATCAAATTGCAGACTACTGTCAACACGGTCAATGTACATCGAATACTCACGTAGCTCAATTTCGGGTTCGGCAAAAATCTGTTTTATCGAGATTTTGATAAAATGAAAGTTCTCATTTTTGTTCCCCAGCCCCCGAAAAAATTGTTGTCTTTTATGACGTTTACTCTACCACAATTAGTAGATTAGTAGTACACTGTGTATTTGAAATAAACAGGTAAGCAACTTATTTCTCATGTTATAATCCACAGACAGAAAACTAATGATTAAACTGATAGCAGTACTGTAGCGGTCTGCATGCATTTAATAGTGGTTTTTTACTCTAGACTGTTACATAAATCATTTATTTAGAATGATTTATTGACTTTCTGAATCAAAGTGAGGTAATAGTACAAATGATTAGAACTACCTGATCCATTAATTAATGATCATATCCATATAATTCCAAAACGGTAACTGTAGTTTCTTCTTGTTCCAAGTTCGTCTTTCTTTGTAATTTTAGCTTGTTTTTCATCCAGGCTAGTCTGATAGTATCTGTCAGGGGGGACCACTGCCACACCCCCATTGAAATAATCACGCATATGCTTGCACTACAAGCAAAAACCCCTGAAAAAACCCCATTTTTCAAAATTTTACGCGACGTTAAGGGTTTTGAAAACCCCTTTTATTTTAAAACATCAATGCGATCCTGTGAAGGCGCAGAGACACGAGTTAGAGTGGGGTCTGATTTGTCTGAGGAGTTTGAGGTGAAGGTGGGAGTGCACAATGGTTCTGTACTTTCGCCATTGATTTTTGCAATTGTGATTGATATTTCCAACTTTGAACAAGCTTGGCGTTGCTCCAAATGACACACATGGATTTTTGCCTTTTTTTGCAAGTAATAGGAAAAACTAGTGCACAATTTGAAAAAACAGGAAATACCGACCTAGAATATACTTTGGAATACAAAATTGAACAAGGACACATTTTTATACCATTGCTATATTTTATTTTATAGGGAACAAAAAAATTAGTTAAAATCACATTTTTCATGATTTTTTAAAGAATACATATGTTTTGGGAAAAAAAGCTTGTATTGGAATCCTTGAGTCATTTCTTCTCAAATATGTATACTTTTATATGTTGGAACAATAATTAAGAAGATACGTCTCAAAAAAACACTTCCTTGACTTCCTGACTTAAACACCCCCTTAAACATGTATCAGGCATGATAGGACATATTAATGGAGAATGATTTCATTGTGGGTCTGAAACTTTTAATAAATTTTACGAGAAATTCCTTCTAAATTTCTGACAAGTGGACGGACAAAGTTACCAAATAAAAAATAGGCATCTAAAAAAATGATTTAAGTAGAATTTCGAATATTTTGCTTAATTTTATAGTAGAAACATGCATTGTGAGAGTTTACATGCATGGGTTCCCGTTTAAACTCTAAAAATCGCGCGTCCAAATGGACGCACCAAGTGTTCAACGCTGTAAAAAATTTGCGTCTGGCCTCGATTTTTTGCGTTCGGATCATATTCTCATGTCGAGAAGTCAATCTGCAGTGCCGGAAATTCGCCGCGAATCCAATTCACCTTAAGTTCGCACTGAACATTTGCGAGAACCAAAACAGGGTTTCACACAGTATTTTCCAGTGCTAAACAACAAAAGTTGTATTTTACTTTACCTACTACAAATAAACAAAGTTCCTAGTGCCTTCCGACTCCCTTTCCTCTTACTTTAGCATGGTTTGACACGGACGTCCTTTGGTCAATTTCAATTACAAATCGTCATCGCTACAAAGCTTTTATCGGCCGCATCCCTAATAAATTTATATTGACTTTTCTCTTTTTCTCAGGGATGAAAACATTTAACTATTTTAATCACATGAATTAAAATAAAAATATGCCTAGTGCCTAAGTAAATGAGCTAAGTCACAAGATATATTGGGGGTAAATTGAAAAATAACAAAATGCTTGTTGCAAGCTAAAACGGCTATAACACTTTAAATTACCGTCAGCATTTAACGAAGCTAACACACCCCTGTCCGTCCATTTTATTCTACGCCTAGTCGCGGGCAAACAAAAGCCAATGCAAACCGAATGGGGTCAATGGGCGTGAAATCCACAACAAAAACAACACAATGTTCCCTTTGAATTTCCTCTATTGGACATGAATAAAGACCGAGCAGTTTTATTGAACTGCGTGGAAAAGATTACCTGTTCGGATCCCTACCGAGTAAAGACCATTCACTGTGCAACCATGGACCATTTTCTACCCTCCATGATTCAAGTAATGACTTCCGAACAGAATCCACATGAACCGGTATGCCATTTTCCCAAGAGGGGTTTCCCCAGGCCGGGGTTTCCCGTTTTGCTGGGCAGGGATGCCAACCACTGTGTTTTAGTTTTTTTTTTTTCTTAGTATTTTTCTTCCAATTTTTAAGTCCTGCTCTGAATTTATTATGAAGCTTATTTCTATATATATTTAGGTGCTTTTAATTTTTTTTTTTACTTGATGTTTGTTGCACTTGTGTTTAATTAATTAGTTTTAAAATCGTTTATGATCTTGACAGAGGTTGAAATGAAACTTGTCATTATCCACATGTTTTTGAATGTTTGCCGCTCTGTTTACATTACATCGATCTCTTAGGAGGAAGCCGGCACTGAAACCATGGAAACGGGTCTCTCTGGGTTTTCGCCGAATTTATTGCAATCATAAAACCCGTTGCATTTTTGTGGATGAGGTCGCCTCATTGACGTATTGGTCAGGT
>JAMKCH010030726.1:0-70769 GCA_023653785.1 Ophioderma brevispina | reverse complement strand
TCGCTACACAGAGGCTAGCATGAGGCGGCCCTTTATAACAATACCACAAAAATACCTGTATAGCTTATGTCTAAGATTTGGATTATATAATCGTATTCACACCAAGCAGGACTCTGGAATACAACACAAGTGGCCCATGACCGCGCTATTTATATCATGAGCAAGTGAAACGACAACTATGAGCTAATTATAATTACAATTCCTGATGCAGTTCAGTTGCTTTCATTCACCAGTGTTATTGAGCAAATACATCCCTGTATTTTAGGATATTTATGATACCCAGGAGTGCAATGGTTTGGGGTGTATCATAATTATAATAGGAGCTGTTTTGATATAGAATGTATCGGTGCCCTGCGCCTGGCTGCAGAGCGCATAGCTCTGTCGCCATGGCGCGTATGTTCAAGGGTATTATGTTTGATAGAAGATACCTTGCAGGGGAAGTTGTCTGGAGTTTTGAGTATGCACAGGTAATTTAAACAGAAGACATGATGATGGGAACTTCAGATTTTGTCTTAATTATTCATGCATTACTAAGATCTTTGAACAAGGTTTAAGAGATGATTTTTTAATGTCACTGGGGGACCAAGACTGCCATAGTAAATGCATGTAGCAGTATCACAAAATATTACCGTTTGGAAATGCCCCAATGGCCCAAAGCGAGCCGATCGTGTGTCTACCATCACTGTACAGAACCACATGATAGTCTCACATCTGATCGATTAGCTTGTGAAAAACAGAGATAAAGAATGCTGCTGCTTTGCCGTATTGTAGTTATAAAACGGTTAACGAGATTGAATAGGTGGTTGTCACGTCGTCAGGTACCAGGTCAGTGTCAGGTATCAGAGATAAGTTTGCTCTTCGGGGGCGACCGATATATTTAAATCCGACTATTTTAAATCAAGGCCTGTACATGACCCTCTGCCAAAGTGCTATTATTTTTTTTTTCAAAAACAGTACAAAATAATACCTTTTTCCCTACTTGATTCAAAAACCGAGGTACGATGACGATAATCGGTGTTTTTTTTCCAAGGTAGGGATACGCACGTCATTTACCGAAGGGTCCCCCGAAGCAAATAATAAACCAATCAAATGCGTGAAGTCATCAAATCTTGTTTTTTCCAAAAATTGGATGTATTCCCATAATTAAAATTCCTTTTTAAAGTTCAACATCTGTATATTGTTCGTTAAGTCCACACACATGAAATTATGATATTATATCATAGAAAGTTTTGATATAAATAAAACGATGAAAAAACATAGTTTATTCCAAAAACTGCTAACAGGTAAAGTCACAATTACACTTGAAAAGATTATTTTTCCCAGACCCCTATAAAACAAAATGAAATTCTTCAAAATTGGGCGATATGCTGTGACGTCATTAACGTCGATAGGGTCAATAAATCATGGCGGGGATAATAATACTAACGCCCGCACAACTTGTTCGGAATCAGAGTTTCGTAGATCTTTCATCTTAAACCGAAGTGTAGTAAATTAATTTGATCGGCGCGGTATTCAATCTTAATAAGTACATATTCATTGTTATTTGGGCGAGCTTAGAGCTTTATATGACTTTTATTAAGCGAGCAATCGTGAATAAGACAGCATGAGCGAATCAAAAAATGTGCCGCTACACGTAATTCTAGGCATGGAACCAAAAATATTCGTTGATGACGCACTGCGTGGTTTTTGATGGCTGTTTGGGCTGAGACTAGATTACCTTTTAGGTATTCTAGTCTCAGGTTTGGGGCTGAATCACCTCTCGCTGATTGATGTAGCGGGGGAATGAGCTTACTTGTCAAAAACTGACAAGTCACGGCATCCTGTAAATTTTTCTGGGATCAATTTGACCAAATAAAGCAGATTTACGTAAGTTTAACCTTTAGTTCATTTTGAACATTAAATATGCTTCATTTTCGCTCCAGACTTTTTTTGCACTCAGAAGGATATTGTTGTAAATACATACGCAAGGTATGTTTGCATTTCAGAGCTTTACTTAACAAGTGAATGGATTTTAAACCTCACCCCCTCAAAAAATACGACGCAAGTATGTGTGTACCCCCCTCTGCCTGTCACAGATTCACGTTCCGTTTGTTCTGCAAAACAGAGAAAGCACGACGTAGCTCCACGTATATTGTGGCGGTGTTTACCAGTGCATAACTCTGTTTTTTCTCAGTCCTTGGGGGTTGTTAAATTACAATTTCCAAGCTTTTCAGGACCAAATCATGTATAACAAGAATCTTGGCAATGAAATGATGTGAAGAAATATTCTTGAAATGAAAGTATTAGCACAAACACCTGACCATTTATCAGGGTAATAATCCCCACACTGGGGGATCATGTATCAGCTCATGTCAGCGCTTCTACGGCCCGTTTACTAAATTATACGTACAATTTGCCGTTCACTCTATGATACAGCCTCCAAACATATTCATGTAGCAGTTTCTGCGGAACCTCGTTTCTTCCTTTCCCCCGTTTTGAGATTTATCTATGAATTGCTAGGTAAAGGTGTACAATCAATTATAACAACGTTGGTGAATCGGGAATGGATAGTTTGCTAAACCTACAAAGCAAGCATGCCAGGCAGAGTGAAATAAGAATGCGCAGCAACTGACCAGTTCATGACCCGCCACCGTCAAATAAACTATAAATTGCATATGATAAATCCGACATCTACCAACATTCAACCATTAAACATGATTTGCCACTATTAATTGTAAAAAAATCATTAAAGGCACAGAATCACTTTTCAAGTTGTTGGTGCCCGGGGGGGGGCACTCATAGTACAATGTTGTAAGCACGCAGCGATTAATTGAACTTTCAAAAGGACCCAAAGCTAGGATGCCAAAACGTCTTCACACCTGACCCTAACAAGGATTTTCCCCAAGCAAAGATACCCTAATCGAGGACTCGGAATGAAATATTACCCTAAACAAGATTGATAATTCTAACCCCTAATGAGCTTGATATGAAATATATCTCCTAAACAAGAGATTGACATTGAACTTGACCAGGGATAGTGCTAGGTTAACTTAATATGGAATTCTCAAATTGGGGGTCTGTTCCATCCAAAGTATGAACTTTTTGTTTACAAAATCTTATTTTTGACCATATTTGCTATTTTGAGCAAAAATAGACCAGATACGAATCATTGCTTTAATTTGAAGAATATTTTTTTTAAAAATTTTTAATGTTACCTTTATTTATTTTTCTACTGATTTAATCATTGTTTTATTACTTCTCAGTATTTTCTAATATTATTATATGACCCCTGAAATATTAGTTAAAAAAAACCAAATGCCATAGCCAATAACAAAAGTCCGAAATCGGGAAAGTAACCAATAGCTCACTAAACCCCCGCCCAAGATGTGACACTTACACGCCTTTCTTCGGCCGGTGCCGGGTTACGCAAAACTCTGGTGGAGTCATACATGGGCTAAGTGAAAAACAATGCGAAAAGTTTCCGATGGATTGGGTATATCCAGGGATATATCGCCGATAAAGGATACGTGTGTATGATGATTCTCTGATAATCAAATTGAGCTTTGGTTTATGGACATTTTCGGAGTATTACAAAGTTGAAAAACGAAGCGGTAATGTTTTAAAATTACGAGCACTATCTTGCGAACAATTTTAAGCCGATTTAAATAACCCGACGGACGCACTAACTCATCCTTTACTTCCGGGTATAAATAAAACGCCGAACGGGCATGATCTCGGTTCGAAACTGTAAAGATGGCACAAAATAGCCGACAAAAATGGTTTGTAAATCGCTTTCCCATATTATGGCCAATAGTAATGAATATATCACCTGTAGTTGGATAATTTTAACATCAGTACCCTAAGCGAGATAGTCCTAAAAAACAAAACCGACCCTTTCTTCTGCGAAATGGGGCTATTTTGAACCCTAAACGCGGATTCCGCGTTTTGCCTTTCCAAAGCCCCCTAAATCCGCGTTTTTTTTTCACGCTGGTGCTTTCAAGTATTATTTCGAGTGGCCCCCCGGGTGTTTGTGTTCATGGTTTGCAGCCATAACAATCACCACCACCACTCAGTCCACTGGCGGCCGGCCGCGGGTCACAGACACAGCCTCCCTTGTAAGTCTAGAGGTGTTTTCACAATATTAATCCCCATATACATAGCAACAAGTACCAACAACTTTCACATCTTCATTCTCTTCTTAATTGCAAATAACAATGTTAATACTTACAGACTGGCGGCATATTGTTAGTACTTACAAGACTCGAGATGTACATGTTTACATTTTTGCACTGTGATTACGTGATCGGTGTACCGAATAGCGTCATGCTTTATAATACGGCAATTGGGCGCCTTTTGGTGTAGTGAAAATACAGGAAATACAAAAATCTTGACAGTTTTTAAGCCCCCACAGACTTTATGAAGACAGATACAAATCGAACTTATTCTGTTCATTTCCTAAGTTCACCAGCTTTCTTTTGAGATGTATCAATATTTCATGGTGTGTGGACTTTAATAAGATCAATATCAATGTCCCCGCATGAATGAAAAAGATGGGTCCATAAGCCTACAAACTGAAAAACTAGTCAGCCGGCTAAATACCCCTACCATGGACTGTATGAGCAGACCGATCCCCGTTTTTAAGTTTTCGGTTTTAGCAGTCTTACAGCCACTTGGCGCGCGGCTGCGGGGGTTATGCGTCCAGGCCGTGCATGGTCAGCGGGTGTTTACCATTTGCCATCCAAGGCTACTGAACACAGCCACATGGTAGATAGCATGCCTTACCATGTAGTGGTAATGGTATGTTTTGTATGTAAAGAACTGTTCGTTTGTTTGTTTTTGGCAAGTCCATTTAGTGTTCCGGGCCCTCCCTAGACACAAAAAGAATGGCAAAATGTGGCATTGTGTTCTTGGGGTGGAAAGGCTGTCGAGCCTTGGAAATTTTAACTGTCCTTGATAGCCTGTTTAATAAATTTACATAAAACGACCTTGTGGGGAATTTATTGTTAAGTGGGATTTTTTTTGAAAACCAGCAAAAGGTGAAACTTTGAGCATGTCGCTTTATAATATGGCAAAACGTTTCAAATTCATCCCGTTCTCATGAAACCTATAAAGGGCGTCATTCATTCCTTATCTGGCGATGTCGCTTTGTAACACTCATACCTAAGTAGGTTTGTCAATGTAAAGTGTACCACCTGTGACAATGTAACATTTTTTGTAGAATAACTGCTCTCCATGTTTAAGTGCGTTAAATGGACCATTTTTAGTGAGTTAACGTACATTTTGTACAGCAGGTAGATGACATGCCATTAGAGCTTGTTTCACAATAGATTCTTTTTGTACATCCAGCATTGGTATTCCAAACGGACCTATGATAAATGCCCCCCTTTTTTTAAAAATGTCATGCCCCAGGGTGTTTTATTACAGACCAATTGGTATTCCTTATTTTTGTTTTTGCTGCACGTCTTTTAATCTCTTTGATGCTTTTGTTTCACCTGATATATGCAAGAGAAGAATCTTTATCTCTTTGTCACCATTACTGCCATTCATATTTAATTAGAATGGGTTGCCAGAACTTTCTTCTTTGCAACCATGAAAATAGCTTAACTGTAGTGACCAACTGGGGCTTGATGAATTTTTGCCACCTGTTTCCTGCTCATAGGTAAGCATTGATATGCACAGGCTGCTGCCATGAATGATAGCCCATGCAAGTCCAATATGATGTGTAATTTTCATTATCTTTACCTCAGATTTTCACTGAATACCCAAGTTTAAAGGTAAATATGTCAAATTTTGGTCAAGCCAGTTTTCATAAGCGCGTATATGTACATACAAATCACACGAATTCCCGAACAAATAATACAATTTGATGTAAAATTAACAAAATAGAGGCATTTTAATTTTGCTTTTTTTTGACATACGAAAACGGGCGGATTTTCGCCAATGCTTCATTGATCAAAAGCGCCCAATTTGCTCTCCTTGTGACATCAAAGTGTGCTCAAAACATCTGTTGACTCGAATTGTTAATTGCTGACACTGTACTCTTGATGATTATGAAAGTAATAATAAAATTAGAAAAAATACTTTACAGAATGACAATATTTTTGTTTCATTCGTTGTGTTTTAATTTTATTTGGCAACACTGCCGATATTATGGTCACATATAACGACGTTAAATTAATGGATGGTCATTTGACGTCACCATTTGCCTGCGATGTGGATTTGCGTGAATCGTTTTCGAGTAAACTATTGGGCGGAAAATTAAAAGGGCAAAATACTCAACAAATGTGGAGCAATTTTCACTTATTTTTGATTTAATATGTAATCTACGTTACTTAAGCTTTCCACCCATAGCCAAATTTTTCCAAATATTCAGAATCATGACATTTCTATTAACCTTATACCTGAAAGCCAGAAAGCAAACCTACCTTAATGCCAATTCATCTTTATCCTCTACTAACCCTATTCTTAATCCTTTAAACTTTACAACCTGCAACTGGTCTGAATGTTCTAGAATAAGCAAAGATTATAACCCATGCATAATGTTTCACAATTTATAAACATGCATTATGTAAATATGCACAGATGAGGTTGATGCAATTACCAGACATGGCACAAGCCTCACAATCCCATCTCAGTCATCGTTTCTATTGTTTAATCGATGCTTCCAAACATCACCCTTTGGCAGTCACCAATTCAAGGTGCAACTTGTACTTATTATATCCATTTGTATTAGTTATGTTGCTTAAGTGACAGTAATCACTTTCTGCGGTATATTTCAAGCTAGTGATGTCTCTTATGTGCTGATATCATGAGCTATTGATAACACATCAGTTGGTTGTATTTGACAATCCCCTCTAGCCATATTTGTATGGTGTCACTGACTGCCATCTGATTGTTGAATGTGTTTTGTATGGCACTACTTGCTGAAGTGACAGTTTCCCCTAGAGCACTACCATTATTTAAAGTAGGGGATATGGCAAATTATATTTTTTTCTCAGTTCCACAGTAATGACAACATTGATTTTAAAATAAGGCCTTAATTTCAACTTGAAATTTGATATCTAAAAAATTCAGTCAGTTAGTCAGTCTTTAGGGATGGGTAACTGTGGACAGGTAGGAATTAAGACAAAAAGTAATATTCACCTATCCTAGACAGGTAATATATACACCAAAATAAAATAGGAATAAAGCTCCTTGTCTAAATTATAACCAGTCATCAAGACAAAAAAAGCCAAAAAATAACATGTTCAATATTAATTCGCAGAATTTCTTCCCATAAAGAAGCATTTCCTTTATCTTGTGGACTTGATCTCTGATGTAAAATATGTGACATTCATAGAGACCAGACAGGAATAACCTCTCTTGTATGTCATTGTTGCGTGAGTATGTTGTGAGGATCTGATTGAAATTGCGATGCTTGATGTGTGTGAGCTGTCACGCATCCCTGCATCTGGACGAAGTTTCTAGTCATTCTATGTACTAAATCTGCATCCCACGTGTCATCCTGACGTGCCGCCAACCCACTACGGTTAGAACCAGCACTGGTCAGCGGGGACGGGAGCTACGCTACTAATTGCTAAGACTTGATTTATCGCAGTTCTAATATACGCAAGTCATTGAAATAGGGCTTGTCACTCATTGATAGTCGTAAGTCATCAAGCCCCGGAAAAATAACAACTTTGAGGTGGCTTGGGTGTTGTTATTAAACATTTATCATAATGGGGAAAGTTATATTGAGGCGATGCCAGAGTCGAAGAGGGTGCAGAAGGTCTAAGTGAGGAAGAACGAGCATTCTTTTGATTGAGTGCAAGAAGTCAGAAGTCAATCCAAACATTAGCCAGGCTGCAGATACCAATGCTGTAGATACCCGTGATGTGCCATTGCCGCCACACACAAAAACTGCCTCGCTTATGTTGATTTGAGTTACCTGGATATGAAATGGTATCAAGACACCCAGTTGACAGTCGAATGGGGAGATAATCCTCCTGTTATTCTCAACTCGCCGCATAGACTTGTAGCGTTGCACGGAAAGACAGAACAGGGTAGGTCACACCAATTTAATTAATTTGTTACTGTGAGAGTTGCATGTTATTTCTAAAAAGTGACATAAGTTTGGAAAAGTTTGAAATAAACAAAATCTGTAAACAGCAAAAGCTCAAATTGGAGGAAGATTTAAAGATGGTGGGATTACGATGATGATGATGCATGGCGTAGTGACCAAAGATGATAATATCTTAGAAAATCTGGAATTTTCCAATTTCGTGAATGAAATTATCTTGACACTATCTAATTGAATAAGATATTAAATATTTTATCAAAATAGTAATGCAAGAATATGTAATCCAGAACAATATTAAGAATTGCAAACAAATTGAACCACAGTAAAAATCAGTGGAAACATTGTATAATGTTTAAAACACCATCTATATTTCAGAATTTAAAAATATTGAAATTGTCAAAGTTAGAGAATAACTTTAAAGAAAGATGATACGGGAATATAGAGTAAAAAAAAGAAATATAAATGAAAGGGATACATTCAGAAGATTAATAGGACTGGCTCAATTCAAAATGGAATATTAAGAATTTTATGGGGGTGGGTTGGTGCAACCTATGGGGTTTGATTCCTCACAAGAACCAATGTTGTACATGAATTTGGTTGCCAATTCATGACTTCATCATAAAACTAGGTTTCTTCCAGAAACTTTGTGTTCCTGCTGCATCAAAAACTCTGAATCCAAAACATTACAAAAACATTGCAAACATTAAATTTGGCACAGAAAAAAAAAAACAGGTGTTGAAGTATTTTAAAACACCATCTGGCAGTTCAGATTTTAAAAACTATGAGATTTTTTTGGTACAAAGTTGAGAGAAAATATCAACAGGTGTTCTCAAGAACTGGGTGTCCTCTTACATTTAAAATCGATTTTCTCTCCTTACATCTTCATTGTCATTTATGGATATACTCGTGTGTTGTATGTAGCGAATAGCAAGCCTGAGGCTCCACTGCAGCACCCAGAGCACTTAGTGGAAATGTTGATCATTGGAAGAATTAAATGATAATACAAAAAAGTCAAAGTTAAAAAGTAGATCAAATTTGCTGTATTAAGACTCCATTTGTAGAATGGTTATGTTAAAATGATTTAAAAGAGACAAGTGACAAAGTTAGGTTCCCACAGAATTTTGATTTGCACGTTTTGTGTGCATGTGTTTTCCAGGTCTTCAGTGTGTAGTCTGTCCAGGTGATTTTTATGTGTCCTTCATTAGTTTTATTTCTGGAAGGTGATAATTTTGCATAAAATACTGTCCAAAAATTTTGACTTTTAAAATGGTAAATTCCAGTTGGTTTCCAAAGTTTTTGAAAAAAAATTTAATTTTCCAGGTTTTTTCCAGGTCTTCCATTTTAAGTGGTAAGCCTGTAAACTTGAAATGGTAGCATTTGAAGTATTCCAGTAGTAATTCATGTCTGTCTATATTTTGATTTTTATTAATGAAACAAGAATTGTAATATATTCAATTGTCTTGTGGACATTTAAAACATATTGAGTCCTAAAATGACAACGTCCAAATATTGCTTGAATTGGGTCTACTGTCTTTATAAATGAATGTACAGTAGTTTTCTTCCAAATATGGAGATATGGTATCAAAAGACTGAACCAGAATTCTACTGCTGGACATCCATCCTCATATACACTCAATACATGGAAACTTGCCCTCTAAATGGATCAGTAAGACATGTCTCCATGTTTTGAAGACAAATGCTACACATGTCATAGGCGTGCCCAGGAAATTTTATTGAGGGGGCTGGATTAAAGATGTTCGAACCATGATAGCGAAGCAAGCGGAGCGAGCTTAGCGACTAACGGGTGGGGTCCAGGGGTAACGCCCCCGCGGGGGTCCAGGGGCCAGAGCCCCCGGAAGCTCCTGAGGTTTTAGGGTTTTCAAGACCTGAAACTTCCGACACTTTTTGATCCGCATTTGCATGAAAAAAATCAAATAAATGTACCATAAAATCATCCATTTGTTCTTCTTTTCTTCGTCTCTTTTCCTCTTTTTTCTTTCTCCCTTCCTCTTTCTTCCTCTTTTTCTTGAGAACTTTGAGGGGGGCTTTAGCCCCCAAAGCGCCCCCCCCCCCCGAAAAAAAAAAAAAAAAAAAAGGGTCTATGGGAGACCACTAGTCATATCTGTAAAAGTCTCACTTTGAAAGGTGAAACACATAATCTATATACATTTTCTTATTTAGTATGACCCAATGAACGATTTAAAACCAGTTTCAACAAAATCTGACCATTCTATAAATAATGACCTTGAACTTTCTTGAGCCTATTGTACTAAAACAATAGGTCGTAAATATGGCAAACTATACCTTTTTAGAAACCTTATGAGCAACCGAACAGATTGGTATAAATTTTAAAACCATATACACACTTTTATTGTTTACCCCTGTACAAACCTTGCCCCCTTATAAAACACCCAAGAACACATTTTAAAAAATGACACCCATGATTTTCAGATTCTCCATGAAATTCTGTATTGGAAAAACATTGGTGTCAAAATTGTATATGAAAAAACCTAAACCAAAACATTAATTACATTTCCCCATGTACTATACAGTAGTTTTCTTCCAAATATGGAGATATGGTATCAAAAGACTGAACCAGAATTCTACTGCTGGACATCCTTCCTCATATACACTCAATACATGGAAACTTGCCCTCTAAATGGATCAGTAAGACATGTCTCCATGTTTTGAAGACAAATGCTACACATGTCATAGGCGTGCCCAGGAAATTTTATTGAGGGGGCTGGATTAAAGATGTTCGAACCATGATAGCAAGCGAGCGGAGCGAGCTTAGCGACTAACGGGTGGGGTTCAGGGGCCCGCCTTAGGGCCCCTGGTGGGGTCCAGGGGCCAGAGCCCCCGGAAGCTCCTGAGGTTTTAGGGTTTTCAAGACCTGAAACTTTCCGACACTTTTTGATCCGCATTTGCATGAAAAAATCAAATAAATGTACCATAAAATCATCCATTTGTTCTTCTTCTTTCTTCGTCTCTTTTCCTCTTTTTTCTTTCTCCCTTCCTCTTTCTTCCTCTTTTTCTTGAGAACTTTGAGGGGGGCTTTAGCCCCCCCCCCCCGGGTACACCAGTGCACGTTCTAAAGCCATTGTTAGTAAAATCCTTAGACATTGACCTGTTTCCTGTGAAATAACCTTTAGAAACTGGAGAAAGTTTAATATTAGGCTTGAACCTCAAATTTTGTTAAAAGGAGGAACCCCTCTCCTCATGGAGTTCATTGTACAAATGACCATAATATGTACCACCAATATGCATCTCATTTTCAGCCTTCTGAATCAACCCAATCTTATTGCCAAATTTAGTATAGAGATGGGTCACTTTTTCAAAATGGTATAATTTGTGGGAAATGGTTAATTTCCTCAATCTGGGCCAAACTTTTAAAAATTTGGAGGAAAAGTAAATTTTGTTTAAATTTGGCCAAAAATCTGTAACTTATAGGTATATCTATGGGTCACATTTTTGGCGAAATTAATACAGGTATGGGTCCTACTTGGAAACACTTGAGAATCTGCCCCTATCAGAGATATCGTCTTTCTGAGAATTAAATTAACCCATCTTTCAAGCAAATTCTTTTCTCACAGATTCTCATAAATTTACCTATGGTATTTTGCATGGGTATTTCCATAGCAGCCGCCTCTCACCAAGCCATCCGCTGTTTTAATTAAATATATTTGAGTACCAACTTCACTTGACAAGATTGCAAGCCAGGCTCCCAACCAGGAGTAGATACATGACATTTGTGAGTTCCTTTGCCATTGTCGCTTATGGTTAGGAATTTAAAAAATAACATCTTTGACTTGTGAGTACTCCCTTGAAGCCATTTGATTGTTTAAATGATACGTTTGATTTCAAATTGATTCAGAGATAGGTAAGGAAGATGCACCTAGTCAATCCATAATGTTTATTGCTTATTAGCTTTTCCTGTTGCTTCCTATGTTTTAGTTGTTTGTATGTGTGTTTGTGTATGTGTGTGTGTATGTGTGAACAGTGTACTTGTATACTATATACTTCCGAGGATTAATACAAAAAGAAATTCTTTCGAAATACTAGTCTAAACAATACAAACAGGTTTAGTAGAGTTATGAAAGGCTTTAGATGGAGCGATGGCTACATGCAGTTACTGTCATAGTAACCAGGCAAACTTGCCAAACTGTGCATTATTATTTCATTCTGAACTACATTTACATTTTTATTTCCATATCATGATGCATCAACACACGGCATATACATGTAGTACAAAGAAATAACATAAGAATAATTTGAAATAATACAATATTATATGTCAGGACAAACTAAAATTAAAGCATGATATGGAGGAGATGACCAAAAGGCCATTAATGGCCAGATGTGATCATCCCCTTCAAAAGAAAAGTTACACATCAATATAATTACTTAATGTACTATTGTAAGCAAGCATACATAGAAACAGAAGAGTCAACATACTAGGATTAAGAATTTCAACTCCTTAATAATGCTTTATAAATTCAGTGGTACTGATTTAGCATGTCTACCTTTAGTTGATTTTTAAAAATATTTAGATTTTTAGATTGCTTTATTCTGGGTGACAAATTATTCCAGTATAAAGGCAGTTCTCAAACCATTCCCTCGTGGCAATGAGAAAATGTTCGCATTTCAGAATGTGAGGCTGGACAATATGCTCTGAAAAAGGGGACAGATTGTTCGTAGACCACCTACCGATAATATTTCGAAAGTGTATTGGACAAACAAGTACAAAAGAAAACTGCAAACCTTATTTTGAACTTGCCTGCTATCGTAATCGTCCGCATAAAAATACATGCTTTAAATTTCTGTCATGCACGACAGAAAATACTAAATCATCATCTTATTACGTAAAGACGGCGTATTTGGCTTGTTCACTTCAGGTGTGATCTAATTCATTGGTAAGCATTCCAAATATGCAAAAACAGGGTTTGAAAAAAATGGGGGTGCTTTTTTTCTAGAAATGTCCTCATGTCTCTTTAATCGACCCTAATTGAGAATGAGAAGTAGTATATATGAAGAGAGAGAGAGAATGACTTTGAAATAATAGCATTAACCATAACTGTAGTAGGTGCACGTCCCCAACCTCAGGGGATGGACCCTAATGATCCGACAAATGTCTAATTAGTCAAGCTCAGTAATTGGTGACATTTGGTTAATATGAAGGTAAAATTCCCCGAGTGCCTGAGATAATCTGGTCCGCCCAATGTTGTCATGTGTGCGTGACTTCATCAAGCTCCATGCAGTAAACATAGCCTTAATCACGACCTATCCCCACATTACATACATGCTTCATATCATGCAATATGATGCTATGTCTTCTATTTCATCATTATATGAAGGGTACCAAAAAAAAGATTCATATATTTAGAAATCAAATATGATTTTGAATGTGCCTGTCATATTTCAGCTATGTGGTAGGTTGGTGCTAGTAATGTGTTCCTATTTTTGTAAAAAATGTCCGTATGCACTATGCAGGACACAGTAATCTAGAACTGCCTTTATGTTTCATGCACAATAAACATAGATTTTGAATATTAATTAGATTTGTGCTAGTAATCCAAAAGACTTGAATATATTTACTAAACACAATTTTTGTACAACAATGTAGAGGCAGATAAAAAACATCCTTGATGATCATCATTTCAAATCAAGAAAATACATTTCAATTTGTATGAAAAATCAGAGTTTATATTGAGTATAAACATGGTGGTGATAGCTGTTTTTGCAAACCTATTAATGGTGTGGTCCCGGCTGCAAATTCAATTCAGTTTGACATAAGCAGATATGGTGTGAATGTGAGTTATGCACCATTGAAAGTTAAGGACAATGGAGTTAAAGGCACCATCAGTGATTTGCTAAATCAGAAAATCTAAAAAATCATCAAAATTTTTGCATGTTAATAACAAGTACAGGTATCCTAACATAGGCCTTCCCTGCAAATGATATGACCAAAAGCAACCTAATAAGGACAAAATCGGAAAATTTTAGTCATTACTGTGATACTGTCCGTACAGACAATTACTACAACACATAATTGAATGCCGGAGATTCACATCTTTGAACACTGCAGTTTTCTTCCTTTTCTGTCAATTCAGTTGGGAAAGTAACGTACGAGAATTCTAGTCTTATCCTTCACCTTTAAACTATTCCTGGAAATCACTGATAGTGTCTTTAATAATACTGCATGACTGTGATACATTCATTTCCAGATATATGTTGCATAGAAACTGGTTTGTTTCCTTTTAATTTTTGTGCATTTATGTTTCTCACTTACTTGTGATTTTGGTGTGTTTAGGCATCCCTTTCACTTTATTGATCATCAATATTGGGTTCCATCTGACATTTCACCTAATGTTATAAAGAAAACTAAATAACTAAATCTTGCTTATATACCACTGCTGGCATGGTATAAAAAATCTTGGACAAAAGTACACACACTGGCCAAAAGTATTGCAACATGCAGAAAAACAATTTATATTTAAAATTGATTTAAAATTGTAGCAGGAGTTCTTGACTGTAAATTATGTAATTATTGTCAAAGTTATGATTTCAAACAGATGTTGTTTTCCAGAGTTAAATAGCACCAAAAAAAATTAATTTGTCATATTCCCTAAATATGGGGGTTAAATGAGCTGGCTAATGATAACTTGCCCATTGTACTCCAGAAGGAATCCCGGGGAAGGCCCATGCACAGGAACATCACATATGGCTGCAAAATAGATGCTAAATGAACTATACAAGTTTGCCTGGGTCTACTCTAAATGTTTACGGCAAAAAACGCAGTCGTTGTTTGGACTGAAAATGAGATAATGTCAATAAAAGATGGGAGGACGTTCATCACTGTTGGACTCAGGAAATTGAATGGCATGAATGAGGTCATGTGATAACTTGAAAACAACTTTTTAATCACACCATTGGTATTGTGCTTACTTGCAATTTAAGTATAGAAAGTTTTCATCATGGTAGAATGGCCTTCACCCTAAAGCCCCATCTGTAAAGTTTTTGCACCGATATTTCAATTCCTTTTGATGAAAGACTTAAAACATGATTTTGTAAGCCCTATAGAGTACTGTGTAAAATATTGGTAGACCAAAATGGGGCTGAGGTACCTTTTCACTCATAACTTCCAAACCAAACATTTTTAGCCCTAAGATATCACAGGGCAAATGAGAAAAGTAGTGTCTTTCTTCAGTTACCAAAATTTTCACCACTTCTTGTCAAATCTAGGATTCTGGGAGCAATTATTGATTGGGTCATAGTCTTACAATTCCATAGTTCTAGCATAAAAATATTTTGCAGATGAGATTAGAAAACTACAAGATTTGTAAAGATAAGCTAAAGATACCAACATCTCGGGTTTGATTATAGTGGATGGTGATTAGGTAGTACTCCTGGTCAGGGTTGTTGATTTTTTTAATATAAAAAAATGAGATTTTTTAATTTATATTTTTTTATTTAAATCATTTTTTTAAATGAGAAGTTTCCACATCCCTTCTTAATCTTTAAATGAATGTGGTAATACTAGAAGATGCGACTTCATTGTTTTCTATCAATAAAATGAATCTTTTTGCAGTACTTTATAATTTTTAAAGAACATCTTAATTTTAAATCACTTTAAAACATTATTTCATACTGATATCAGTAGCTATATGGAATATAGCAGTTAACTTTTAAGTGGAGCTACAACACAACAAGAGTTAGAATCATTTAGTTGTAATTTAAACAAAAATAAACAAAAGATTTAATTAAATTAAATCAACACCTTTGTAAAAAATCATCAAAGTTCCATTTGTTTTTAAAAACATCAACTTAAGCCACTCGATAAAGATGAATATAATTATGTTATTATAGGGTAGGAGCCATTTCTGGGTTTCAAAGCACAAAAAACTGAAATAGGTTTTTGAAGGGCTTGGGTTTTAATTTTACATTGCAAATTGACAAAGTGCAAGAAAATGCAAGGAAAGGCAAACAACCTTCAAACTCATGTCCTCTGAAAATAAAAAAAGCCAAGATGATTAAAAAGGGAAAAATGAAAATCAGGTTACAAGCAATGATATCAATTAGGCCACAAAAAAAATTGTTGATTGAGTAACAAGAAATTTTCAAATAGGGGTTAGGCGGGCGGCTTTTTTTAATAATGAATTAATACATCAAATCATCCCACATAGTCTATGTATGTATATATGATGCTTTGCCTCTTATTGATTGAAAATCTTTAAAAGAGAAGTTGCCAAGTTACAACCAGAACACAAAAAATATTGAGAAAACGGTTAAAAATCAGGGTAAAAACAACTGAAAAATAAAGATTTTTGAAAAATCATAAAAAAAAAACTTAGGGTAGGTATACTTTTGTACTGGGCTTGATTTTCAAAATTAGGGGTCGGGCGGGTTACTCCAATACAACAATTTTTTTTTGGCATTACCAACAAAGAGTGCCTAGATACTCTTTATTTAAATCATTCCAAATTGATTGCACTTTCAGATATGTTAAAAGTACATTGCCAATGTTAAAATCAATTGTGCAAAAATGAGATTGAATGATGCGCCCGCAGACGGCGTGCCCATCTCCGTCATGGCGTTTGGGCCAGAATCCCTCTATATAATGTGCTTTGGGGGTTCGCCCCTCAGATCGTTTACCCCTTTTATACTCCTGGGGGAGGAGGCAAGCGAGGGTGGTAAGTGCTTGCCAAGTGCACAACAACATTGGCAACCAGCGGGCTCGAACCACAACCTTATTGCTTATGAGGAGAGCGCTGATCCACTGCACCACATGTGCCAAAATCAATGGTAGCTGATTTAAATCATATTCAGACTTTTGGAAGAATAATTAGCAAATGAGTGTATTTCTGTTCCATTTTCGCGAGAAGTAATAATTGGAAAACATGTATCCATCAGGTCGAGGGTCCCTGGATGCCAGTTATGCTTAAAAGTGCAAAACTGCAAATAAAAATAAAACTGGGTGGAGAAAGAAATAAAAAAAATACACAACAAATTCTCAAAATTGATTTTGCCGATTTCAATCAAAATGATGAAATCCAACAACCTGCTCCTGAGGTGTTAGTTCCAATGATTTCAAACATGCAACCAATTGAGTTGATAGGCATGTTGAAACACAGAAGTGGATCTCAAGTTTGTTTTTTTTGTCCCCAAGTACGATTACTCAATATTTTCACCAAAATCGGGAATCTATTTTAACCTGTACCAGAGAGATTTTGAAGCCAAATTAAACATTTTTTTTTGTGTTTTAAAAATTGTCCACTTTTCAACCAACATTAGCAACTTTTTGTAGATTGATTCAAATTGGACCAATTTCATCCAAACCGTAAACCCCTTCTATACAAACAGTTGGGTCATTCAGAATGCTGAAAGTTAGACCATATTGGGGCCATCCTCATAGGTTGGTGGTTAAGAACCCTCATGGGTTGCCTGCGACCCTAGCAGAAAATGCTACCATGTGAACGTGAATTCTAAAGCCTTTAATATCATATGCAGGTTTTTGAGGGCATTGAATGATGTACGAAAAATGTGGACTTCTATTCTTGCATAGTGAGGATCTCCCACGGTTATGGGAAAACAGCCAACCTTCCAGAGTTCCTGAAATAGTTGCTAACAAGCAAACTAGCGCCCATCTTATAACCAGACAATGTTAGGAGTTTTAATTGCATGACCACATCATCCTTCTCTAACCCTTTGTTGGAAGAAGATGTCAAAAGCGACAATTTCTTCTTAATTATAAAGATTTATGACAGGTGAAGTCATACAGTGATAAAATGGGGATATATTCATACTGTATGTTATGTTGAAAACACTATAAGAAGAAAAACCATTTCAACCCGGGTGTTGGTATAATATTGCAAGGGTCCTTTCTGTATTATTAAATGTGTCCTCCGGAGCCATTTTTGTAACATGCCCTCCAAAGGGTGTAGCTCCCCCTTCTCATTTCCTTAAAAACACATTCACATGATGTATTTCATATCAAATAAAGGTATCTATTTCTAATTGGTAAATTAATTACATATTAATGATATTTGCTTGTTTTTCCTACAAGGATAAATTGGTATTTTATTCACATGATCAAGGCACAAACGAACTTTCTTACAAATCGTTAGATCATTATTGAAAAGCGCGCCACTGCTTAATTATAATTAAACTCAGTGGTAGTGTATTGCGCATACAAAGCACACAAAGGCGGCCCTGTGCAAATTCTCAAATTATATTTCATTCTCATGTTGATCAAATAATTTCGTAGCACAACTTAGTACAATTTGGGGTGCAATATCGAAGTCCATATTAGCCAAAAAGGAAGTGCTTAGCTGACAGGTATTTATAATATGACAGTCTCACTATGCACAAGGCAAAACCAACCGTTCTTCAAAACAATTTCCCATTCCATGAAATCCGTCCCATTATACCGTTTGATATAGTTTCGATAGTCCTATTCTAATTAACTCACACGAAGCTTAGGACTCCCTCGTGTCACAGAGCATTGTTCTCTTCCCTGATTGTACGTGCACAACCCCGCGCAGTAAGTACTGGTTGGAATAGACCCACCGACAGGCATCATGCATGGTGTGAGGGACGTAATTATCACGTCGTAGCTCGCTTGTTGGTGGTTTGAGATTCTTTATCGTGTGTATCGCACTGGAGAAGCGGTGCCCGGAGGTAAACCTACACTCCTTCATAAATAAAAATTGTTGAGTGTCCGTTGTTATAAAAGTGGTTCGTGCAGGTCCGGAAAATGATGATTGATTCCGAACATCCAGGCGAGGACGCCTTTAAAGTAAAAAAAAAAAGACGTTTGGGCATTTTCTCTGTGGTTGTATACAAAATGGCTCATTTAGCAATGCACCAATGTTTGGAAGTTTCAACCACCGCCACTCCTTCCTTGCAAAACGATTCCCCTACCCCCGTGCCCCCCCATTCAATTCATGTTGTTATTAATTTAAAGAGATGAAATGTGGTTAAAACAAGCTTTTAGCACAGGTTAATTGTGGGCGCCAGGCTAAGCTGGCAGGGACCACTTAGCCATCCGTTGTGGATGTGTATGTCTGTGTGTACTGTGTGTGTTGTGTTTGTGTGAATGTATGTGTGTGTCAATAATTGTTAAGTTTTTTAAATTGAATCAATTGAAAAGTTTAACTTTCAATTGGAACCAAACACTTGTTGTAGGTGCAACATGGGATCCTCATATGTGATGAGTTTAACGTCATGTTGAAAGGTCAAAGGTCATGTGCAGGTCAAGTTGAAAAAAAAATGGATAAAAATGTAAAATTGGCTCGAATTGAGTTGAAGTTCAATTGGAACCAAACTTGTCATAGGTGCACAATAAGATCCCTCATATCGTGATGAGATCAAAGGTCATTTGCCAGGGTCAAAGGTCATGGGCGGCCCACAGCTTAATTCTTTGATATAGCGAGCGCGAAAGCGAGAACGCGAAAATTCTAGTTATGTTATGAAGTTATAATAAATTAATATTTTATTACAAGCTGTTAATTCTTAGTTTTACACTCAATGAACATATACTTTAACTATATTTTTTAAAGGATATGAATATTTTTGATTTTCATATTTCTCTCTAATGCAATAATTGTTAAGAACACCTCCTAAGGACGACATTTTCAAAATGTTTATTAGAAAAAACAAAGAAAAAAACCACCAAAAGCAAAAGAGAAAGAGCCTGCTTTAATTTTCTGTCATGCATGACAGAAAATAAAATAATTACCAAATCATCTTTTATACATAAAGGATAATATTAAATTGATAGCATTCTAATATGTAAAAAAACTGGTCTCAAACAAAAATTGGTGGGGGTGCAATTTGCTACTGTCTCTTTAAATAAAAAGGGTCCACCAAGTACTATATTAGGCAAAAATGTTCGTCTCAGGAAATATTTGGTAAAATGTTTTTTAGGAAAAACAAGTGTCTGTGATATTCTATTTTTAGTCAAAAAAGCCATAATTATGAGTAAAAAAAATCTATGTGCCTGCTATTTTTAGTTTTAAAAAATCTGTGCTAAAAAATATGCTCTTTGTGTCTTTTTTAATCACAAATGATACATGCTATGGGATTTGTTTTTCTTTTTAAGTTGCATTTTGGCATACTTTTTTCGGGGGTGGGAGGGAAGGCTGATTCGCAGTCAAATATATTGTTTTTCCTATAATAAAATGTAAAATGGTCAGATTGCACAGCAATGCAAATCTGATTTCAAATTGCTATGCATGCAGGTTTCTGAGACAAAC
This sequence comes from Ophioderma brevispina, assembly GCA_023653785.1. Taxonomy (NCBI): domain Eukaryota; kingdom Metazoa; phylum Echinodermata; class Ophiuroidea; order Amphilepidida; family Ophiodermatidae; genus Ophioderma; species Ophioderma brevispina. The sequence continues at coordinate 50,477 of JAMKCH010030726.1, read as the reverse complement.
CAAAATTTACTGACGGTGTTGGTAATGTAATTATATTAATAAGTGATTATTTTGAAGGTGAGAGGAGGATGAGTACCAAAATCAAATCAGTTTTGTTAACTCAATATTTCAAATACATACAAATTAAGAAAAGTATGTCACTTATTACTATTTGCCTGTTTTGACTCCTGCAAAGTTGGCTAGGAGTTAATAGGCACGCTTCCTGGTCTCAAGCAGTGACGCAAAATGTACTGAATTCTTGGCAAGTTTGTGTGGAGTATTTTGATGGAGGAAAGATGGGTGATGTGTTTATTGGAATTGTCAGGGATTTTGAAATTGTAATTCATCATGGAAGGAGACAGACTCATTAAATCATTATTTATTTTGTGCTGTAATTGTAATTAATGAGAATGACATGAAGACAAGATGTTTTTAGCACAACACTGACAAGGGTTCAATTTTTTATGTCATTTTGTTACAGTGTGTTAATAATGAATGCTTGTGCATGTGAACTATTCAATCAAAACTGCGATCTTGACCTAAACACATATAAAAAAATAAATATCAATTAAATCCCATTATTATACTTCCAAGAACCTTTGTTATATACTTTGAGGACATTTTGTTGGAAAGAATTTCACTTATGTTAGGTCCTCGGAAGTATGTCATACACACACGCTTACACACACACAAGCACACACTCACACACACCCACACACACACACCCACCCACACACACACTCTCTCTCACACTCACACACATTCTCTCTCACTTGGTGTATACTCAATATTCAATAATTAATTTTGGAAGGAAAAATGAGTGCATTTGGAAAGATGAAAGATGTATTCACTTTATTAGGAAACTGTGACATATCTACATAATTACCCATTAGTTTAGATGGAAGTTATGGGACATGTATGACATGCTATTTCAACTTGAAATCCAAGATGATGTAGGTTGTTATCATGTATAAGGCATGCTGATATATATAGATTGCTAAATGTCAGAGGTTTAGAAGTAGTGTATAATTAGTGAGATATGGTGGCATCCTGGCAGGCTAGGTTAAGTCATTTACCATTGCTTGGAATTTTTAGGATATTACCAGCCTGGCACCACTGGTCTCACATTAGACTACTTTTGATTAGTTGCTAATATAACAATCAGTTGAAGAAATGCAGACTGACAATATAGGCCAAATTTCAGTAATGTACTAAATATGAATTACCAATCATTTTCTGTATTCCATAGAGAAGAAAGTTTTAAGTGACAATGCATTGGTGAACTTGCAGTTTTAAAACATGTAACTCAGGACTGCAGAAAATGCATGATTCTGAAAGATCTTTCTTTAGCCCCTCCCAAAAACCCCCAGCATCTGCCCCATCAGACTATAAATTGGGTTGTCTACCCTTCTGCAAGATAACTTGTTCAGTGTAGTCATTTGGTTTAATGTTTAGTAGCTTTCAGTCTAATGTTTTGTTGAGTAACTGGAACAACTTACAGCAAGTTTTAATTGAAAGGTACACAAGGATATTTTCATAAAAAATGTTACCATTTTTTTGCATATTTAGAATGTGTACCAATGTATTAAATCATACTTGAAGTGAATAAGCCAAAAATACTGTCTTTATGTAATAAAAAAAGATGAATACAGCACGGAAAGTTTGTTCGATAAACTTTCAAAACATTCTTGGTAGGTATTTACAACCAACTACAAGAGAAATTTGTTGTCTCAGAAAGCTTCATGTCTATTAAAAAGGAAATGATGATCAATTTGTGTGAAGTTTTATAACTGCCCATTTTTTAGATTCATCTTTCAAATCAATAGAGGCAAAGTTTAATCTAGTTAGCAAGTTCATAGATTTTAATAGAGGGTTTAATAGAATTATAACAGTAGTAAAATGGGAGATGCTAACCAGTTAGAGTTAGAGAATAAAGGTATGATTTAGGGAACCGGTACTCTCTTTACGACGAATTGAACCCAAGGCGATACCATTATTTTAAGTGGAAGAACGAGGCCGGAGGCCGAGTTCTTCCATGCAAAAATAATGACGCGAGCGCTTCAACCTGAAAATAACGTCAATACGCAGTGCGTACTACCTGGGTTCAATCATGCGAATTGAACCCGGGCATCAGCCAATGAAATTGCTTACATTTCCACAGCTGTTTAAGAATTTGTGATTTTATTAAGGAATGGAATGTTCAGATAATAGAGACCATGTGCATAGCATGGGCAATTGAATCTCTTGCGTCATTATGGTCAGTCACCTTTAGCTGGATGAGAATGTTTGGCCAGTAGAATTGGATTCTTTCAATAGTTTCATTCATCAGTCATTCAGTTTACTTCAATCATCGCAGTATAATACAACAAGAATTATTCATGCAGTAATTAACATGACCCACATCTCGGATACTCATTAGTATGCATGAATTCTGTCACCAAACTACACTAGGGATAATAGACTAATAATCATGGGCTATCACTCTACCCAAGATGGATGGGGTCAGTTGTGAGGACTCACTGAAGATTAATGGGAAAGTAGCACCCAAATATGCAAATTAACTAGTTATAATACTCATTATTATGCATGAGTTCCATCATCAAACCAAACAGCACCAGGATTCACAATGTGCTATCATTCATGATGAGTTTTGCATGCTTTTTGTAGATCGGTGGTAAGAAAGTTGGCGATTTCCAAAGCAATAATAGAGTAAGTAAGAAATGTGGGAAAGGATGAGGATATTTTGTTTGGAAATATTGGATGTGATTTTGGCAATTAGTGCTGCTTCTGGTTTTAAAGGTGGACTCAGAGATTTCAAAATATAATTTTTTGTGCATTAATTGAAAATAGTCAATTAAAATTAAAGCAATATTAGCACATTTTTTTGAAGGGCGCCCCCAATTTTCAAAAATTTGGAGATTTTTACACGGTTGCAATGGAAACTGGCTAGTAAACTATACCTGTGACTGGTTAAGCTCGAAAATGTCTATGTGTCACAAACGAAGGAATTTTGTACTAGAATAATTATTATCGGGGATCCCCGATAATAATTCAACGGCTGCTGGAAACGGCCTTCCAATGTGAAATAGCCGGTAAATAGCGCCATGTACGTGTCTACGCTCATCCATTAGTTCTTTTAATAGTTCGGGCAAGTCAAGTTAGAGGTTATTTTCTCGAGGTGGCACTATTTCATCATGGACGGACATAAACGTAGCATTTCCAGCTCTGCCGTCAAGTCCAATTTGGGATCCCAATTCTAATTACAAAATCGCTTATTTTGGGATAAATACGCATTTTTTTGCATTCTCGTTCGCAGGTATAGTTTCATAGACAATTACCAACGTAACTGTGCAAAAATATCAAATTTTGAAAATTGGGGGCGCTCTTCAAGAAATGTGCTAATATTGCTTTAAGATAGTCACCTCAACTACTTGATTCAATTGAAATGAATTGGCTAAAACAATGCCATAGGATACCATGTACAATAAAATTTCTGGATCCAGAATTATAGGATGTTATCCTCGGGAAATCTTTGCGTCAACTTTTGAGTTTTTGTCAATACAAGAAATGGCATTCTTGCCCACTGGAAATGGGAATATTATCAATTCAGAGTTTATGTATTAAGAGTGGATTGCTTATCTGTATAATTTTATATTAAGTGATGATTTCCTACTTTTACTTTTGTTGGAAATGTCAAGAAATTTGGTTGTATATATTAATTTTATTGTTATCATTATGATTACTTATGTAATTAATAATCACTATTGATCTGCATTTTCTACTTATATGACCTGCAGCCTGATTATAAACATTGATATCGATATTTCTAAACTTCATCTGATAATCCACTAACTATAGTGTGTCATACCACTACATCTTTATCATCGACAGTCAGACATTTACACATAGATTCAATTGAAACCTTGTTGTTATGCTTGAAAAAGCAAGCTTTTTTAAAACCACTTCTTTAAAATGTAAAGAAATCCCCCCCCCCGATTTTTCATCAATGTCCATTTCTTTGCACTTTTGTATACAACCCCTGTGACTAAGCGTAGCATGCCGATTTGTCAAGAAATTATGATTTTTATGCTTTGTTTACTAATAAAAGTCAGGATCCAACTTTTTTTAGGTGTAGAAACAGTCGTAAATTGCATCTTCAAGACCGCTTAAAATGCTTGAGTGTCTGCTTTTCACAAAGAACAGTAATATAAGGTGTTGATGTGACCTAACACTAGCAATTTAGAGACAAAATGGGGATTTTGAATTTAGAAAAAAATGACTGATTGTGGCTTTAATAGTTATTTAATACCACAAGTGCTGAACTAAACTCGAAATGTGAAGTTCTTTGTGTCACATAAAAGTGAACCAATTTGACATATTCCAATCCCATTTGATGAGGTCTATTACCGTTTCCAGTATTCCATGTTAGCAAGTAAAATAGGCAGGTTATGGCATATTTAGGGATGGGGTATATACCCTGTGTGTTATGGTTTGAACAATATATTGCATGGGCCCAGGCCCGTACGCAGGGGGGGGGGGGGGGGTGCAGTTGCACACCCCCAAATTCCACAAAACGGGAAAAAGGTCCACAATTTAGAGACAATATGATGAAAAAGTCCACTTTTTGCCGTTTTTTTTATAAAAAGGTCCAAAATTTAGAGAAAATATGACGAAAAAGTCCACTTTTTGGTGATGAGATGTTCAAAACGTCAAAAAAGGACCATTTTAGGGGGTTAGGTCCATTTTTCCAAAAAAGGTCCACTTTTCGAAGACCCGCACCCCCCGTAAAAAATCCTGCGTACGGCCCTGCATGGGCAGACTTTGTTGACTGGTGTGAGGTAATTGCATACCATTTGATTGGCTCTTGATGCTCACTTAAAACTTTACAATGCCTCAAAAGTTGCTTATTAGTTTGTAAGTCAGCAGATTGAAATCCACGGCTGGGTGTAGCTGCATCCTGGCACTGGCTTGATCTGCATCAACTTTTTTAGGATGTGCACATTATTGGTGGTATTCATAATATGAAGCCCAGGCTTATATTAAAATTAAAGGTAAATTTCATGAGACACCTGAGAAATTAAAGCTACTTGAGGTGGAAGTTAGCTTATCGGACCACTTCTACCTCCTACTTTGTTATTTAATCACAGCCTGCTGCAAATTTACCCGATTTTAGATGGGAGTTGGGTTGAGTATGTTGGTCCCAGGAACTCTTCCTTTCCAGCTACAGCAACTATCATGGCATTGAAACTTCTCTTTCCTAATGCCATCCAAAGATGTCAATATTGTTTTGTTGTATATTGATCTCTATCCATTGGCCATCTACTTGTTTATTTTTGCTATAAGACTGAAGTTTTTGCTGTTTTCTTAATCTTTTGATGCCCACTGGCCTCTAATGTGTATTCTTTGTTTGTTTGTTTGTTGCAGTGGTCTTCAGCATGTTGACACTGTTGAGCTAACTGCAGACAGAGGTTATCTGTTGTGGACCAACCCAAGAGGATCCATTGAAGTCAAGTTCAGATATGGCAAATCAGGAGAAGACTTTAGGTAGGCATTCTTTACTAAGACACTAGAAATGTTGGAAAACTGGCAGCTTTTACACATATTAAAATATATGAGAGAGATGTACTCTGTGGTTAGAATGTATCACCAGATATTGCCAGAAATTATAGGTGGATGTATTTTAAAGGACATGCTATTGTTATTGGTAAAATTGTTTAAAACTGTCTTGGTTTGGCAGATTAATTGATTAAGATTTAGGCAACAATTTGATACAAGGTAAATGATTAGTTTTGCAAGGAATCAACCACAGAACTATAAAGGAAGAATCAAATCGCATGTATATTGGATAGCCCAAGAGTGTTCCGATTTCTTTCATACCCCTAGCATCATCCCCTGCATCATCCTTGTTGTTGCACAACCAGCCACACATCTTCACTGTTGGTGCTTAAGTATGTGCACATAAAATCTCTGCTTCATTATGTTATCGGTTTTGCATTTGTCTGATTTTTCTGCAATAATGTGAAAATCAATAGAAGAAAACATGCGGGCAAAAAAAGATTCCTGCGTTCATAATGCAAAAAGTCTCCTGATGGTCCCTGTTAATTTTACTTCAGAAAAAAAGATATTTGAGTCAGAGCGACAGCAGATGATGCACTTATGGCATCAGTTTTTTGCGCTGTTTCAGGAAAATCCACCTATCTGGGTTATTATCATTGACCCATCATGCCCATTGTTGTTCAAAAAATGCCCGGTGTGACCATGACCACGCCACAATATTTTTTCCATAGTTTACTTGTGCAATTACACTATAGCTTGAGCAATTACACAAAAGCTAGAATAGATAGACAGACTTCATCTATTTTACTTTGAAAATTTGAAACAAATTAATTTCTCAAAATTGAGCAGAGTGGGGTTCGAGCCTACGACCAGTAGAGATACTCTTAACCACTAGACTAGCCGAGATTTGTTGGCAATGTGATTTTAATTCAATATAAATCTTCACAGAATGAAGGCAGTCATGCGTATGTACAATAGATACTTAAGGGGGATGGCCCGATTTTAGTATATAATCTTGATAGAATGGTCTTCACCCCAAAACCTATCTGTAAAGTTTCTCGCTGATATTCAACCCCTTTTGATGTGAGAGCTATAAAAACGTGATTTTGTAATCCCCATAGAGTACTGTGTAAAATTAATATTGGTCCACCAAATTGGGTCACATTTTCGCTCATAACATCCAAACCAAACATCCTTTAGCCCTAAGATTTCACAGGGTAAATGAAAAAAATAGTAGCTTTCTTCTGGTACCAAAATGTTGACCACTTCCGGTAAAATCTGGGGTCCCTGGGGACGAGGCTATTAGCGATCGGGCCATGGACCTTTAATAGATATAATAGATATTGTATATACAATATATACAATAGATTCTGTATTGTTGTATTGTAATTTGTAAAATGTATTGTATTTTATATTGTATTGTAAAATGACTATTTGTCATAAATTCCACACACAAGATTTACAAATTTCTAATTTCCAACTTTCAGCTGTTTTATAGATCCACAACATCAGGGTGTCAAAATTTGGGAGATTCGTGGTTATCGCAAGGAACTGGTAGTGGATGGCAGACAGCCAATAGGAAAAAACACCAACCCACATCATATGATAAATAGCCCTGTAAGACATCGAGAAAACAACTTTGAGTTCCGCTCACGCAATGGTGAGGTGGCCCTGCAGCTTGAAGTGACAAGAGACTATGATATTACCACACCTAAGGCATTCAAATTCAACTATGTATTGGTGCTGTAGTCTGCCAAACTTAATTCAATATTGCCAGTTTTATGCCTAATTCAACTAATCCAAGCTACAGTTGCAGACAAAATTACAAGACATGTCCTAGCTATTATGGCAATCATGCTCATCATTGCTTTGTTTCAGGCTTTTTGCTAGCTACAATGTACGTAGTAAAGCCTGTACACTTTCTTTTTCTGATCAGTGAGCTTAGGGAGTAAAAGAAACCTTGAGTTTAATAATCAGCATGTGACCAATTCATACCAATATTGGTTTCTTTTGTGTACCGACTGCAAATCACAGAAACTTGGGCTGTGATATAATTGCTTTCAATCAACTTCGGAGTGTGGCCGAAGCTACTGATTTGCACACCCCTTTTGACAAAATATCTTAAAAGAGTAGTGAAACTTCGATTTCAATCAGTAATATTTGGCAATCCTTGGTTTTAGGGGTTTTTGTGGGCCCCAGCTATAGCTGGCAGGACCACAATTAGCAATCCGTTGTGCGTGTGTATGCATGTGTGTGGATGTATGTGTGTGTCACTAAATTGTTAATTTTTTTTTAAAAATTGACCTCAATTGAAAAGTTGAAGTTCAAGGTCCACCATGGGATCCCTCATATATTGATGAGGTCAAAGATCATGTGCCAAGGTCAAAGGTCATGGAGCGGCCCACAGCCTATATACTTTAAATATATAGCGAATGCAAATATGAAATTCAGCCTATGTTTTCTATTGAAATATAAGCACATACAAATCATTTTCTGTTTTCGTTTTAAGTTATTTCTGTAACCAAATAAAAAGTCGGGAATCTGTTGAGCATCTAATCTATGAAATCACTACATATCACAGAAAATATAGATGACTTGAAATCTCTTGTTGCACCTTTAAAGATATTGTAGATCCAAAGCAATAATAGAGTAAGTAAGAAATGTGGGAAAGGATGAGGATATTATAAAGTAAAAAAGAGGATATTTTAAGCCTTCTAAGTGTGCCAATTTGTTTGGAAATATTGGATGTGATTTTGGCAATTAGTGCTGCTTCTGGTTTTAAAGGTGGACTCAGAGATTTCAAAATATAATTTTTTGTGCATTAATTGAAAATAGTCAATTAAAATTTAAGATAGTCAGCTCAACTACTCGGTTCAATTGAAATGAATTGGCGTGTGTATAAGCCGAGAACCGCGAAATTCTAGTTATATTATTTCACCTTTATAGCTGCCATATGAAGATTTGGGTTATGGTTTAGGGTTAGGCCTTAACCCTAACACCAACCCTAACCCGAATCTTCATATGGCATAAGGTAAATTAATAAAAAACTCTAAAACCAATTTAGGATTGTCTAATATTTTTGTCCATATGTGAAACTGTAGACCTTTCAAATCAACATCCATAACATTAGAAACCACAGCTGTTTGATCTCATACAAATTGCCCCTTTTATTTCTAGAACAGTTTTAAGCAGTATGTGGCAATATATACACTTTTGACATCTGATAGGGACATGCAAGAGCTATTACCACTGTAAAAATCAGGAAATTGTTTTAAAGTCGGTTTGAAAATCTGAAGTGAGGGGGTAATTACATTACCTAATTTTACATTATAAACCAGGATATATTGCAGATTAACAACCAAAAGTAATACCTTCTGACAAAATTAGTAACAAAATAATTTATTTTATTCAAATATATTCAACCTACATCATTTAACATTAATACCAATTTTCCCAACAAGTCAATGCATTTGCCGATGAAAGGCAAATTTTGTTGACAGAATTCTGTTAATTGGGGGGTGTCACCCCACACTCGCCTAGGAACGGCCCTGCATGAGCATCCTTCTTGCATAAATTCACAAGCGCTTACCAGTGAAGTGCATTATGCAAAGGTGCAACAAGTATAATTGGTGCTGTGTCCAACAGCTGTAACGACCCATTGCTACAAACTGAAAGCTTATTGGGTCATCATAAACAAACAACTTTGGAAAACTTTTATTTTAAAAGGTCTATATACAGAATATTTGTAAGTTTGGGTCATAGTAGATCCAGGTTTTTAGTAAATAATTTTGCTGGAGCATGTTTCTTTCTGCTACTTATGCTAAGTTGCCGATGTGGAGTAGAGCTTTGACATCACCCCAGGAACTTTTCACTCCACACACTCAAAGAAAGTGGTCACTTGTCATCTAATAAACATCCTTTTTTTTACTCCCCAATATTCACTGCTAATTAAGACAAGATAACAAGTTGCAAACAACATTGGTCTGATTAGAGTGGATATTCATCAATTATAAAAATTGGTCACCAATGGACCCAGGACCTTAAATAAAGTATATGCATCCCTAGAGGATCCCAATAATGAAAGCAATATTAAAATCTGGAAAATATGAGGTTCAAGTAACAACAGGTTCTGTTCCTCTTGCCTGGAGGTTCTGCATGTTTGTCTAAGAATGTTATTGAGGATCAGTTAGAATGAATCTTAAGGTAAGTTGCCTGATGTTGGGACGAGGCATTGCACATTATGCATCCGTTGAAATTTTAACAGGCAACGTCACGGAAGGATACATCACATAGGAGAGCTCATCATGCTTAGACTATGAGAACAAATCCATGAAAATTGCACTGAAAATCCCAAACAAACAATGAAATTGCAGAAATTAACACTGAAAATAAGGTTTTACAGACTTTTCATTAACTTTAATATTGTTGTACAAATAAGTGTAAACATTCATAGCACCTTTCACAATGTATCAAAACACTTACCATTATTTTGTTGCCACTAGAATATATGTCAGCTGCCAAACAAATGCCCAGCATACTCATACTTCCAGGCAGCACTCAATGGATAATCCAAATGCAAATGGTGCGCCGCAGGCGGAGTGCCCATCTCTCTGTCATTGGCGTTTGGGCAAGACTCCTTCATATTGCTGGGGGGGGGGGTCGCCACTCCTCCCGTCTGTTTTGCATTCCCCGCATATGCCGGTACCCATTTATACTCCTGGGTGGAGAGAGGCAAGCGAGGTAAAGTGCCTTGCCCAAGTGCACAACACATTGGCGACAGCGGGGCTCGAACCCACAACCTTATGCTTATTAGGCGAGCGCTGATCCACTGCACCACATGTGCCCATTACCATGGGCACCACATGTGCCCATTACAATCCAATGTGGCTATAATCAGAAGTCCAGAGACACATGATATGGCCTGATTTAAATTTCAAATGTTTTCATCTTGATCATATGACCTTACCCAAAACCCTCTCTGTAGTCTTGTTTCAATATTTCAATCTGTTTTGATCTGAGAGCTAAAACCGTGATTTTGTAAACCCCATAGAGTACTCAGTGAAATTAATATTGGTTGACCATAATGGGGCACATTTTCACAGGGTAAATGAGAAAAATAGTAGCTTTTTGCAGACACCAAAATATTGACCACTTCTGGTAAAATCTGGGCTTCTGGGAATTGAGGCTATTAGCAATCGGGCCATGAACCTTTCAAATAAGTTAACAATCTTCACAAGTATTTTCAGTTTGATTAAAGCTGACTGCTGAATTTCACAAATATTTTGAATGTGATTAAAGCCAACCTCCGAGTTTTTAGATTTCAGTGTGATTAAAATTATAGCAATTAGAATGTCCAAATAACAATGGAAGATTTTAATTGTTATTTTCCTGATTATTTCAGAGTGCCAATTTGTTTGTGTCATTATTCATAGAATCTTCAGTGTGATTTTTACAGATTTATTCTCAATGTGATCAGTGGTGGTACCATAGGGAGGCAAAGGGGGCATTTCCATCAAATGTTAAATTCCCCCAAGCACCCCCCCCTAAAAAAATCAAGGCCCAATTGGCATGATTAGACTATTACCCTCATACATGAAACAAACTTTTATGTTTTTTTTCTCATTTTCAAATAAATTTGTCACCTAGCTATAGGAAATGTACATTTGTCACCCAGCTATGGGCAATGTACATTTGTCACCTAGCTATAGGCAATGTATATTTGTCACCTAGCTATGGACAATGTATATTTGTCACCTAGCTATGGGCAATGTACATTTGTCACCCAGCTATGGGCAATGTACATTTGTCACCTAGCTATAGGCAATTAATATTTGTCACCTAGCTATGGGCAATGTATATTTGTCACCCAGCTATGGGCAATGTACATTTGTCACCTAGCTATAGGCAATGTACATTTGTCACCCAGCTATAGGCAATGTACATTTGTAACCTAGCTATAGGCAATGTACATTTGTCACCTAGCTATAGGCAATGTACATTTGTCACCTAGCTATAGGCAATGTACATTTGTAACTTGTCACCTAGCTATAGGCAATGTACATTTGTCACCTAGCTATAGGCAATGTACATTTGTCACCTATCTATAGGCAATGTACATTTGTAACCTAGCTATAGGCAATGTACATTTGTCACCTAGCTATAGGCAATGTACATTTTTCACCTAGCTATAGGCAATGTACATTTGTCACCTAGCTATAGGCAATGTACATTTGTCACCTATCTATAGGCAATGTACATTTGTAACCTAGCTATAGGCAATGTATATTTGTCACCTAGCTATGGGCAATGTACATTTGTCACCTAGCTATAGGCAATGTACATTTGTCACCTAGCTATAGGCAATGTACATTTGTCACCTAGCTATAGGAAATGTACATTGTCACCTAGCTATAGGCAATGTACATTTGTCACCTAGCTATGGGCAATGTCCATTCTTTCTGATTTATTTTTTAAGTCTAACAAGACTGAAATTAGTGACAAAACCTTTTTTGGACTGAAAAACATTGAATCCATGTAAAAGCCTTATCTAAAATAAGTCCTTTTGATTTGAAAATAAACCTTTAAAAACTGTTTATAAATGTATTTAATGATTTATTTTTGAATCTAAAGGAATTGTTTTTAAATCCCAAGAGGTTTTGTCACTAATTTCAGTCACCTTAGACTTAAAAATAAATCTAAGGAATTCAGAGAGTTTGTCACCTAGCTATTTGTACATTTGTCATCTAGCTATAGGCAATGTACATTTACAACTTAAATGACTCCCTTGCATTCAGATGAATTCATCAAGCTCTTATGTTCATGTGACCCCTCCCTCTTCAACCATCACCATTTTTGTTGTTGATAGTCTTACACCTTTATTTGGTCTAACCCCAGGATCAGTGAAAGGTTATAGTTTTTGGATCATCGACAATGTAAAGTTTAGGCTAAAAACATTAAAATCAATTGGTAAGGTCAAAATTTTTAATTGCTCTGATTTAGGATAAAAAAAAGGGGCAAATTATTGATGAGTTCGATAGGATTAAATTAGGAATGTTTTGACTGTCTAAAAAATATTTAGTTACCGATGTAGTGGGCACAGACGGTCAACGTCCATTGCCTCAATGGGCTTGACCTTGTTTCCTCCTACTTTCTTAAGCAACAATTTGATACACCAAACTATCCTTATTTTGATCCTATGATCTCCACCAAAAATTGCACGCATTTTTTACCAAATCGTAGCAACTTAAAAATTGACCCCTGTACAAACGAATTTGACCCTTTTTAAATTGGATTTTTGGCTTTTTTTAGTATAAAACTCTTAAACTTTACATTGTGCATAGTACAAACTATACTTTTCCTGAATCCTTGTGTTAGACAATAACATGGTGTAAACTTTTTTAATTTGATCAATTTAAAATTTGACCCTGATACAAACGTGTCTTGCCCCCTCTTCTTAAGGCACCTTTGTGGCACTTAGAATTATGTTTCAGGGGTCCTGTCATTCTGTCTACATACACCTGGCACAAAAAGTATCTTCGGCATGTTTTTCGTTCAGAATTGTGCCAAGTCAGACATTTTGGAAAGTTTTTCGAAATCTACATTTTGTTGTCCTAGGTCTTGCGCTTTCATTTAAAAAACAGCATCGCTTGTAAAACACAAAAAAACGTGCAGAATGCCTGAGATAGAACGCCCGAAAGACGCACAAACCCCAAACCCAACAGTTGCAGTTTTTGGATTTTCAATGGCATTGCAAGTGTACTGGGACCCGAACAACATGTACCACATCAATATTGCCAGTAGGCATTCTCGATCATTCATTCGGAAAACCTCTTTGGTAAATTAATACATACACGGATTATTGCGTTGGTACCACACAGTGACCATTGAAAAATCCGAAAACTTGCAACTTTGAGCTTGGGGTTTTGCGTCTTTCGGTGGTCTATCTCATCCATTTTTGCACGCTTTTTTAATGAAAGAGCAAACCTGGGCAACAAAATTATATTGTCGACAACTTTCAAAATGGTCTGATTTGGGCACAATACTGATCGAAAAACCTGCCGAGATCCGTTTTGTGCCAGGTGTATGTAATCATCATCAAAACCTTTTTACTTTTGAGAATGTGTTACAAATGTCTGCTAGCCTCCGGGGCTAATAATATGGGATATTTTTTATAAACAAGGATTGTCATTTAGATATCTGAATTTGTAATAATGCTTGTAATGGTAACTACTTTCAACAGTGTATTCCAACATAAATGTTCTGTACTCCTCATATTCATTTTTTTGGTTATTCAGGTTGGTATGTATGATTTCATCCTCAGAAAGTGATATAAGCTGATTGGAAAATACAACAAAATTACACCGCCAGCTTTTATGCATACTTTTACAGTTAATGTTGTAATTACACCAGGACTTGTTTTTGTTTTATTTTTTCGGGATACAACTCACATATGTTTGTTAATATTATGTTAGTACCAATTTGCTGTATCTAACTTAGTAATTTCTACTGATTTCCTAAGTGGAGACTATCATGAATGATGAAGTTAGGTTTAACAAACACTACTGCACCACACATTATGAGAAAATGTGAAATCTAATTTGGAAAGTGTTGAAATAAAAATAACCATAAGTCTGGTTATATGCTGAGAATTGACACAATGACTAACGGGCCACTTTTCATTTTCACCTAGACACACTTTGTAGTTGTTTTTGCCAATATCTGTAATTGTATTTGTTATGTATCTATCTTTTAAATTGAACTTTATCTGAACATGGCCTGAATAATGTTGGAAGGCTCATTATCTATCATTTGGGCCCGATTCCATATGTAACCCCTTGAAAGTTGTACATGTAACAAATTATTTTTTATTTTTGGCCTTAGGGTTAGGGTTTTTGTTAGTGTAGGCCATAAATAAATATAATTTGTTTCCTGGTACATATGGAACTCTTTCCATGATGTGTAGCATTTCTTAAAATTTTTTTACCATTTGTAAATGTTTCAAGTTTATGCATGCCAGCAACTCAGTCCAGCATGGTAGGCCAATCAGTGTTACAGTTGATTTAAGGTACAAGAGAAGCTTAAATGTGATTTATTTTAATCATCACTTTGTAAAGAAACTGCATTTCGATGAAAGCTGAAAGGGTCATTCAGAGATTTTGTGGGAGGGGCACCCTCAATAATTTTTGATAAAGCCAGATTTCAGTACATATAGCATACCTCAAAATTAATAAATACACTAAATGAATAAGGTAATGATATTTTGGTTTTGAACTCAAAAATGTTTGTATTAAATGTCTGGATCTGGACAATTGATATACATAGGGGTAAGTCGGGTAATGCCGAACACCATTTGATTGAAGCCAATAAGTCCATGGTAAAACAAGGTTTGGTAAAGATAACCATATCAATAAAAAGTGTAAGCAAAACTCTAACTATACACTTGTTTTTCTTAACTCAAACCTGTTAGAAAAGAAGTTATGATCAAAACAAAAAAATGGCGTCGTTCAGGATTACCCGATACCTCACGGCTAATGCCGAACGTGGTTTTTCAATGGCAGCCACTTTGGGGACAAAATAGCAATTTTTGTTTCTTGCAACATAAAGTTATGATAATAATGTATATGAAAAGCTCGATGAGAGTTTCAAATTATGTAGATGAGATGGACACACCTATATGGGTTGCCATGGAAACGGGTCGTTCAGGATTACCCCAAACCAGGTGAAGTTTGTAATCTTGTTCCTTTCATAAACTTCGTCATGGACGTGCCCCCTGTTGTACATGATTTTAATTGTGAAGGAACCTATAGTCCTATTAAACTATTAAACCCCTTTCTCTCTCTCCTTGTAGATGTGATATGGCATCCAGAAATATATGTTCTGAATATTCATTTTCACTAAAAAGTGTTTTTGGTAATTCTCGCGAGAATGTACGAGATTTCCATTTTGGTCAGTTTACATCTGAATTAAGTCCAAAGGCAGCTAACACCATAGGGTGGTAACACGGTCTCCCTCCTTTAGCAATATAGCGAAATTGCTGCGTTTGGGATTACCCCGCGTTCGGCATTACCCGACTCTCCCCTACATTACACAATGACCTATGAGTAACTGCAATATACAATAATACTCATATAATTAAAACAGGGAGTTAGAAACAATTGGAATTTTCAGCATAGGATTATTTTGTGGTTGTCTAGAACTCGGGGAAAGCAGAAGATGTTAATCCCATCAAATCTCTGAAATCTGGCTACAATAGGCTATTGTGAAAAATGACTTTTGCCCTACCCCAATTCTGAAATAGTACCCACTAATTTGGCACTTCCAAGTCTTTTAACAGCAGTGTATACACATCCACCATCCTTGGGGTAGTTATGGGTGCACACTACAAAATAAATGAATTTGTTAAAAGGTTCAGAAAAATGTTCACCATTTCATGCTTTTAAATTTTAATTTAACTCCCCACTGCATATTGTGATATTATTTTCTTGCACCCTACAAACAATGTTATTTTGGTAAGTGAGCTAGCTGCCAGAGTGAGCTGATGCATGGAAAACAAGCCACACTCTACAAAAAAGTGTGACTTAGAAATTTCTTGGCGTCTACATGGAACCCTAAATTAATAACATTTCTTAAAAATCTGAGAACCCAAAAAGGTTAACCACAAAAGGGGCTATACAACAGTTTAAGAACCTTTTGGTTCCTTAAAGGTGCCACGAGAGATTTCCCATATCAGTGTCCCGTAAAAATCGAAAGTTACTGATTTTTGCCTAGATGTCAAGCTTTCCTCAAAAATACCTCACTGAAAGATTAACTGTGAAAATTTTTACTTTGGTACAAAAAATTGTGAATTAGTCACAAATTTGTATAGGGAGTGGCACAGTGGACAAAACGCAGAAGACTAATGTGGTACAAAAAGTTGGAATGTCAACAATATGTTTTTACAGTATGAAAGTGGAGTGACTGGTCAGAGGAAAAATGCTAACACTACTACGGGGAGAAGCTGATGGGCATACCTCGGGAGAAAAGGGGGGGAAAAAAAAAAAACGCATCAAACGAAGGGCAGCCAATTTAGACATTCTAAGTGTGTTGAACTTTCGAGGGGCAACAAAGTAAAACACTATTGAGGCCTAATCTATAAGCAATTTACTAATAAAAGACACAAACTGATGTAATAATGCGCGAAAATCCATTGCGGAAGCCGGTCAGTGACCAGGCCATAACAGGTGGAAACAAACATTACATGCTCCCTTATAAATAAACAAAAGATTTCCAAACCCACTCGTTTACGCCTGTAGATTTTTTTTACATTACCAGAATCCAATTGGGTTACCAATCTTACAACAGAACATTGCTGTGCCTGCTAATTGTAGGACATTATGTGTGGGGATACTTTCAATGACCAGAAACTTGTAAGTGTCACTCATGACTTTTCTTTCCCACAAAAAACTACAAATTATATATTAAATTTTATAGCTAAAGATAAAACAACAAATGCATCCGTACCACTTACCTGGTAAACATTTGATCGAATTGGGTGTCTTAACATTTTACAATGACGGTAAATATTTGAATATGATGGCAGTTTGTGAATTGCTGTTATTTTTCTAATGCATTTATTTTATCACTGCTGTTATATTATTTGTAATATGTATGCCAATTTTGATGCATAATAACTGCGTTAAGAACAAATAGGTTTACTCTAGCCAACATGGATGTCTATATTTTGTTACATTTTTGTCCTGTAAGCCTTTGAATATATTCCCCAACATCCAGTGCAAATTTAACGAAATTTGATCCTTATGCCCAAGATATATACTTCCAATGCAGAGGATTTCTGTCAGGGAGTCGCATAAAATTGATCTTGGTAAAAATCTGGTGTTGCACAGCCAACCGCTCGCTGTGGAACGGAATTAAACCCAGCTTCAAAAATTAACTTTGTGTCAACAGGAAAAGTAGAATTTAAAGTGCATACATCACTTGCATGATTAACCCTTTTTAACCCTGGTAGAATCTGTGTTGTTTATAAACTATGATTCCAGAAACTCATCGATTTTGAGGACCTTCCTCAAAAGACACGAATGTACAACAAGGCCTTTATGTCCCGCCGCACGAGTTTTTCGGAACAGGGACTAATGAAATGAAGCAGTGTCGTTCGTCCGTCCGTTTGTTCATCCGTTCGTCCGTGATAACAATGTTTAACCACGTTTGTATACCATTATCTAGAGGTCCGTAATGGCGACAATGATGTAAATTGGTGGAAGAACGGGTTGATGAGTTCTCTCGACCTATAGATTTTGGGCGTAAAAATATGCTAATTACGTATCTAATTTGCATAATTTATGAAAATTTTCCTGTAAAGCCTGTGTACAAGTTTTCTGGAGTTTCCGTAAGAACGTATAATCATATAAACTTGGTGGAAGAACGGGCTGAAAAGTTTCCTCGACCTGATTGAGATTTTGGTGTCTTTCGGTCAATTGAGTAATGCAAATGAGCTAATTTATGCAAATCAGCTAAATTGCTTATATTTTTGGAAACGTACATAGATACTCAAAATTAACTGCACTGCATGAAAGCCATCATGGGCACAGAAATCTTTTTTGCCAATTTAAAAGTGTGTTACTATTGCAGCTTAGGTATGCAAATTATCTTAATTACATATGTTTGCAGGTGTTTGGGTAGGGGTGGGTTTTTCAAATGGTGTTGGGAGGAGTTGTTTCGCGGTGTTTGGGGCAGGGGGTGGGAGTGTTGCGGTATTTTGGGGATGGGCTGAGGGTGCATGTTGTGGGGTGATGGGGAGGGATATGCAGTGTTGTGGGGTGTTGGAGAGGGGGTGAGGGTGTTGTGGGGTTTTGAGGATGAGTGTGTTTGCATCCGGTGTTTAGGAAGGGAGGGCGTGTATGGGGTATTTGGGGAGGGTGGGTGTTTGCCGGGGTATAGGGTTTGAGGATGGCCCCGGGGTGGAGTGTTGCAGGGGGGGTTTGCAGTAGTTGGGTGTTGCAGGGGGGTGTGGTGTTGCATCGTGTTGTAGGGGTGGGGTGGGGTGGTTGTGGAGTTGCAGGGTGTTTTGGGGAGTTTGTGGGTGTTGGGGGAGGGTGGGGTGTTGGGGAGGGGGTGGGTCTTGTGGGTGTTTGTGGGGGAGGGGTGGGGTTTTGCGGCGGGTGTTGGGGGGCAGGGGTGGGGTTGTTAATGTAGTTGCATCTATATCGCGACTTCGGCAGGGACATATTTTATTCATCGCGTAAATACGAGTTCGCCTTGTTTGAATAATTTATTGAATGCAATTTTTTATGCTGATTCGGAATAGTCCCATGAAAATGCAAAATTTATCGCTGCCGAGGGTCATCACGAGTTTTGACTATGGCCCAAATAAGGGCAGTTAATGACAGTGTCACCCTGAGTGTTTGCGTAATCTATTTTGCTTTGTAACGTTTGCACTATTTGAATTATTGTATGTAAAGTTATACATTTCTAGAAAAACATTTGATGATGAACCCGATTGTGGCATCAGATTAATTTAAAACTTTCTGTATTTTTAGAAAAATCAAAAACGAGTTTGCCCCAAATTTTTTCAAGACATCAAATACAAAAACAATTTGAAATTGTTCTTGATTTCTTATGTGATTTTTTAGAAACCAGACATTTGGTCTATGGACGGTTTTTTCATTTTCTGAAAATATAGCTCTTTTTCGAAATAAAAAAACATCCGGGAAAATGTCTAAAAAGTGTGATGTTACCTTTCTTTCCAAATTTTGAGTATTATTGGAGAATATCTTAAATAGTTAGAAATCGAAAAATAAAAATTGAGAAACCGTCCCTAGAGAAGACCGCTGCTATCGTAGGAAAGTTCAACCTACCTTTTACTCGGTATTTTTTAGTGTTATCTTTCTGAAAATTTTGGCCAATTTTGCCGAAAATTTAAATCCTTGTAGAAATCCGTGGTTTTTAGTCAAAAAGGGACTTTTCACGCCATTTCCACTGTCCTTTCTCAAATACTTTATCTGTGAACTTCAAAATTGACTAGTTGTTGCAAGTGAGGAAATAACATCTTTATATGCACTATTGAAGTCAAAACAAGCCTTGGGCCCTAAACTCCAAAATCAGAAGAAATTGAAATTTCTCTTGTCTATAAAATTGCGCTTTGTTTTTTACATTTTCAAATATTATGTTTCGTTTTTCCAAGATTTTTCGCGCAAAAGTATATTAAAACACTCGCACGCTTCATTACGCCTAAAAATTCACCGCGCGACGCACTGCTGCGCCTTGCGACTTGACGGCGTAAAATGTGCGTTAAATTCCGCTCCCTCCCGCCTTTAAGACATGCGGGTTTTTGTGACTTAAATGTCAATAAGTGTGTTTTTAAATCGGCAAAAATACGCTCAGGATTGTCCTGCAGTGGACACCTTGTTGGAACGATCAGAACACAGGTTTTGACATGTTTAAAATGTGCAAAATCCGAATTCGGGTGAAAACAAAGCCCAGGGTTGACACTGACCTTTAAGATTTGATTTTATCTACCTCCCCAAAAAAATTTAGATATGATCCTTTGAGCTGCAGTAAAAAAATACAGCGAGGGCATAACGATATCGGTCAATAAAGTTACTATAACCAGTAAAACAAATTCTATACTGTCATTAATTTAAGATTGTTTATGTTGCACTCTTCACATGATTAAAAATAGTTCAACTATAAGGCGAGAAATCGGCGCCATCCATAAATAGTACCCCAAAGCCACACCCACCCGTAAATAGTTCATTTGTCAGAAATAGGCCTACTATTACGGCTCAGAGGTACTATTTCGCGTACGGCACTATAATTTTGCGTAACTTACTGCGAGTCATGTCCGAGTCCACATTTTGCACTATTTGATTGCATTTGGCCTACCACATTCATTCCGCGGATTCCTTCACAGAGAATATCGTTTGACGGGCAATTTTATTTAATGGAAAAATGCAAAAAATTGTTTTTTCATTGTACAACTGGAAAATTATTAATGAAGTTATAAAACAAAAAATATATCCTGACTCTATTTGAGTCTACGCCCCTCAGCAAAATAGCATAATTAATCACCCACGGGACCATAGTTTTAACCAGAACATCTCAGCACGAAGAAACCTTTTAAACCGGACACTCAACAATTTTATAAGGAGTCTGTTTGCCGCCGGAACCGCTACCCTTGCGATACACACGTCAAAGAATTCTGAACCCACCAACAAATCGAGGCACGACGTGTAAATTACGGACGTCACAAAAACCCTGGCAAACGTACATGTCGTGTGATCTATTCCCACCAAATTATTACTTCCTGCTCGGGTCAGCATGTAACAGAAGGGAATTTCATGAACCCGGAAATAGCCATGCGCGGTGGCACGAGGTTCCGATAGCCCATGTTGAAGTTGAACCAACACGGAATATCGGAACTACAACTGTAATAATGGAACAATGTCATTGATGGGAAAATTTTGTGATTGTAATTTTAATACCCTTGTTGATATTCCCACTGTCAAACAGCCCGCATAAATACGATGGCAGTACTAACCACTGACATTTTTCGCTAATATGACTTCGATCTACTGCAACACAAATTGTACTACGTGTCCTAGGAATTTTCTAATGAAATTGTAATTTTGAGATTTCTGTCCCAGGCCGAATCTGTTTGACCTTTCTGTGCTTTGGTATACACTATACAAATACCCAAGCCAAGGTTAATTATATTAACACTAACGCGCTTTTAGTTATGAGCTAAACAATGTTTGTGAAAGAAGTTCGTGTTGTGCTCATATCAGTATATATTTGTAAACTATACCGGGCAAAAAGGTTACTATACCAGTTACGGTCAAAAAAATTACTATACCGGGCAAAAAGTTACTATATACCGGGCAAAAAGGTACTGTTACATTTATAATGCAAATATAGTGGAAAGTATAACCATGGTTCATGTGACGTTCATTAACCAATCAGTGACAAGATCTACTCTGAGGTTATATAATAATCTGTATCCCACAAAAGTAAAGGAGATGAAGTGTACCCTCTTATTTCTACAAAATAAGACTTGGAAAGTTTTGTAACTAATTGAGGAGACCTGTGTTTTTCCATAAGGCGACACCCTTCTTTCTGACACCCTATAAATCGGAAACCTTAACGTAATAAACCACACGTTTTATGTGGTTTTGTACGTTTTAAGGTTCCCGAATTCATATGGGTGTCAAAAAAAGGGTGTCCACCTTTGGAAACACCGGAGGAGACTCAGAATGAATATCCAGGCAGCAACACACATTTGGTTTACCCACCCCACCTGCTAGGACCTTAACCCAGTCATGTAATTTGGTATTTCAATTGACGGTCTGAGTTTTCCCAAAGCATCTTCCACCTTGTATCTTCAAATCAAAAGATTCTATATTTTCCAAAGCTTTGTAGGTGAGCTATTCCAGGCACACAATACTTTGTTATGTAATGCTCCATATTGATCTCTGTGTGCTGTCATATGATTAGGATAACTCTCAAACTTGTCCTTAATTTCCTTTATCGTGGCTCTTGAAATGGTGTCTTCATTTTGCCTGAAGAACCATTTCATGAACCCCTGATCCCCAAATACTTTACAATATACATTTGTGACATTTTGGCAAATGGCAGCTATGCACTGCAACCTTCTTGGACTTACACTACATTTTTGTTAAAAAAAACGAAAAAACTAAAAAATTTAAAAAATTTTGTATTTAAACAAATAATTACACCTCCGCAAAGGTCATTAATTTCATAAGCCAAGAAATTAACAAAAAGCTTAATTGAAAAACTTACACATCCTGTATGGCTAGGCTGATTAAGATGGGGATTCTTGATTTTCATTAGAAACGTCATTATTTTAAGAACAGTATATATATAGACCATTTCCTCAATTATGCCACTTTTGAGGGATTCATTAAAAGTAAATCCTACCTAATCTCAACACCAAATCGAATAAAAAAATATTATCTTTGTGATTCACAGAAATCAATCTGTAATAAGGTTTTCACTTCTTGTAACATTTTGAATTGATTAGAAATGTATTCTGAAAGGAAATAGCATATACACAGAAGCAAAACCCCATGAAATGTCATCTCATGTGGGTTATTTTTTAATAAACAGTTGAAAACATTTTGAATTTTTGAATACTTATGGTAAAACTGCACAAAATCTACTATGAGCAAGTTTTGGGCATACACTGACATCATCATCTTAATGTGGCATTTTATATTAATGCACACTTACCTTATTACCTTCCCCCCAAACAGCTCCAAACGACCTAAATATTGAATTTTAAATATCAGCTGAACCGCTGGCTCATATGTTAATATGTCCGAATCTTACCATGAAACTGATATGCTCCGAAGAATTTGTGTTTTTTTGTCCGTATGCTAATGAAAGTTATTCCAGTTTCTCCCGTTTCATTTTTTTTCATTAACGGAGTGGGGAATGTTTTCATTATTCATTATTTTCTAGATTTTCATTGATGTCCAAGTTAACTGCAAGTATGCTTTGTTTTGAGACACGAAACCATACTTATGACCAGGCTCAGACATAAACTTTGTTACACATAGTATCCGAAGTGCTTTGATAAAGCACTTCTTAAGAAATGATGTTTGCATACACCAGTGTTTTCTTGAATACAATTTTTGCCAACTACATACATGTACAGCAAACAAAGATTTATTTAATTTTAAATCTAAAAATTGATTGGTCCCTAGTTACAATCTCTTTGGATTTTATTTTAAATCCCTGTAATGTGTGTGTGTGTGTGTGTTTGCATTGTGTAAGTTGTTTTCTGCCCTAGAAAACAGAAGAGGAGTACACTTGGGAGTTGCCAACATATTGATATATTTCCTAAAAAAAAGGCAAAGTTTTTAAAAACACATAGGTCACCAGCACAGCCTATTTTGTAAAAAAAGCAAGATGTACATAGCATTTTGGCCAAAAGAAGCTGACACAAAGGTGGTTTGTTTTTTGGCCTTACGGACAAAATATTGTGCTTTTTTACAGACAAGACTGAATTTTCATGTATGATTATACATATGGATTACTAAGGCCAACGATTCAGATGATACAAAAATCTCACTTTTTTAGGTAAGTCAGGGGACAAGGTTATGGATCACTAATGCCCATTTAAGAAAGTGATGTCATTGGATTAGCCAGGAGATTTTTTTTTACAATTTTGACTCTTGCCTATAAATTGTTCAAAATCCAAACTTCAAATGGTAATCTGTATTCAGAAAAATGCATTTTGTAGTTTTGTACTTTTTAGGACAACCATAGAAAATTGTTTTGTCTGGCCTTATCATTGTAGTATTTTGGCATTGAGTAAATTGGAGACAGTATTACTATGTGTGTGTGTGTGTGTGTTAAAAGCTCAAAGAGATGGCAAGAAAATGGAGAACTTGCTGGCAAATAACTGGTATAATAAAGATTTTTCACACCGAGTAATGTGGTCATTTTCTGATAACTAGTCGTGCATACAATGTAACAACTTTCTAGAGCAGATATAAACAAAATGATTTACAAACATTTGACATTGTTTTGCCATATCATTTGCTTTACTTTTTGTTAAACCAGACTATAGTTAAGTCAAAATCCTCAATTCCGTGACTTATCTTTGGCAAGTAAGGTTGACGAGTTGATTTGACTTCAAAGGACAGTTTTAAGAAGGTTTTTAGCCCACATGTCCCTCTGGAAAATGTTAGCAATTTCCACAGGAGGGGGGTAAAGTTTCTACAGGGGTAAATTTTAAATAATGGTCCAAATAACGTTTAGTATACCTCAAATTTTTGTGTGGTAACAAACAATTTTATCAATATTTAAAGATACTTTTAAACTCAATCAAACCAGTATAAGACCTTGACCTTTGCTGACTAAACATTTGACCTTTAGCCTATTTTGCTGTATATCTCCATAACAATGCATTTTACAGACAGGTCACCATAGACTTTTTTACTCCTTGTTACCACACAAACAATTTGAGCTATACTAAATGTTATTTGGACCATTATTTAAAATTTACCCCGTAGGAACCCCCCCCCCCCCCTCCTGTGGAAATTGCCGACATTTTCCAGAGGGAAGCTGAGGGACATGTGGGCTAAAAACCTTCTAAAATGTCCTTTGAAGTCAAATCAATTGTCAAACCTTACTTGCCAAAGATTAGTCACGGAATTGAGGATTTTGACTTAAGGGCAGTGTCAACCTTGAGTTTCCGAGCATCTATTTTGGTTTGTAACTTAGCAAATATTTGATTATTGTATGTAAAAGTATACATTTCTAGAAAGAAAATTGGATGATGAACCCGATGGCATCAGATTAATGTAAAACTTTCCGTATTTTGAGAAAAATACTAAAAAAACATGATTTTGCCCCAAAATTTTCAGACAGCATAACAAAAACAATTTGAATTTTCATGTTTTCTTATGTTATTTTTTTTCATTTTTTAAAAATAGAGCTTACTTTTCGAAATATAAGGAAAAATGTCAAAAAAGCGTGATTTTTACCTTTCTTTTCCAAATTTTGAGTATATATTGGAGAATATCTTTAGCTAGAAATTGAAAAATGAAAAATTGAGAAAACCATCCCTAGAGAAGACCGATTGCTATCGTAGGAAAGTTAAACCTTACCTTTTACTTCGGTATTTTTGGAGTTATCTTGTCTGAAAATTTGCCAAATTTTGCGAAAATTGAACATTGAGAAAATCCGTGTTTTAGTAAAAAGTGACTTTTTACGCCATTTCAAGCTGTCTCTTTCTCAAATAACTTCACCTTTTAACTTCAAAATTGAGTATGTTGTGCAAGTGATGAAAATACATCTTTATGCACTATTGAATCAAACCTCTTTTGTCTTCAACTCCAGAAATCAGAAGAAATTGAAATTTCATCTGGTCTACATTAGCGCTTTGTTTACATTTTCAAAATTATTTTTCGTTTTCCAAGATGCGTTCGAGCAAAAGTACATTAAAACACACGCACCTTCATTACGCAGCAAAAAATTCACCACGCGCCGCGATGCCCGGCGGTAATTGCTTAAATCCCGCCGTTCTACGCCATGTGGTTCTTGTGACTTTAAATTGTCAAATGGCTGTTTTAATTTTCAATAGGAACACACCTACAATCGGGATGTCGGCATTGATAACCGTTTGTTGGTAAACGTTTAGACCACAGGTTAATATTTCAAATGGTGCCAAAAAATCCGAAATTTGTGTAAAAAACAAAGCCTCGGATTAACACTGTCCTTTAACTAATATGTTAAAACACCTGGCCTATGTGGGTGAGGGGGGGGGGTAACATGGCCCAATGGGTTTCCAAATACACTTTCTAGGCTTGTAAACTTTGATACAATAAATTAGGTGATCTTATATTCCTGGTGCCACAGAGCACCAATATCAATGCCATAAACAAAAGTTTATCTTGTCATAATTGAAGTATGCAATATATAGGACAGTCTATTACGTGGTGAGTTACATGCCAGTTTAACAGAGTTCTTTTTTGTGTCGTCTGCAAAAAATTGCAGCAGGCACATAGGGGTACTTGGTCGTCTGTCTGTGTATCTGTGGGTGTTGGTGTGTGAGGTGTGGTGTGTGTGGGTGTGTGTGTGGGTGGGCGTGTCTGGTCAAAAGTTAACCCTTATAAACGCAACACAACCGTAGTCCCCTAAACAACTGATCAAATTCTTAAGGAGGAGCATTGCCCAAAGTTTAAATCACAGTTCAAGTTCGAATCAAAGATTATCGAACTGATTCGATTTAAACCATACATAGCATTCTAA
This sequence comes from Ophioderma brevispina, assembly GCA_023653785.1. NCBI lineage: Eukaryota > Metazoa > Echinodermata > Ophiuroidea > Amphilepidida > Ophiodermatidae > Ophioderma > Ophioderma brevispina. The sequence continues at coordinate 24,170 of JAMKCH010030726.1, read as the reverse complement.
GTACCTAGTTGCATAATTAATTAGCATATTTGACTATATTTCATGATTTTCATTGACGCTTGTGAACAAAATATCTGGAGATCTGTTAAGTCACACAGGCTGCAACGTGGTGGATGGGTGCAGGGCTACAGATTCTCAAAACTGATCGATTTAGAACAGTATATGCATCTAAAGTACCTAATTAGCATATTGGACATATTTTCATGATTTCATGTGAACCAAAATATCTGGAGACATTGATTAATCACACCGGGGGGGAAACTTGGTGGCGCTCTACGTGCAGTTTGTTGGTTCTTTTCGTCGTAAGATTTCGGCTAGTTTCCTAAGTTTCTACCTTTTGTCATGTGAGTGTCGTCTAACATCTCCTAGTTGCTGATGTATATTCCGTTTACCTGCAAATTTACCATGAACATCTGCTAGCGTCCCCATTATTTGCTTTTATTACTTGAAAGCTGTCTCAATTTCGTTGTGAAAAAGCCTGTGATTTGTTTCCAATGGGCATCCACATCTGCGCAATTAAACCTCCTAAGGGTGACAAGTATGCGACTATGCTACTTTGGATACACACCACGCAACGTAAAGAAAGGTCAGCTGTGGGACACATTTTATCGTATTTTCCTAGGCCTGGCGGGCTCCTGAAAGGACAGTAATATGTCTGCCACCACCAAGTTACCCATCATGGTACTCACCTTATGTTGGAGAGGCATTGTATGTGTGCCATTAATTGAACATAGGAACACACGGTCTACCTCAGAGAGTTAACAGTACCAACTAAGTTAATCTGCACAATGTCTTTGCACTGTCCCTGAAATATAATTATGTGTTGGATACGACCACGACAGAATTTCACTGGTGTAGCAAAATTGATAGGGTTTTCTAAAGCAAACCAATTTGACTATGCAAACTCGTTTCTAGTTCATATCATCCGTACAGACTTGTAACACTTAGCAACGACGTCCAGGACCTTAACCAGGGACCGTTTCTAATCCTTGTGCCTCATGTGATCGTTCAGGTAGCTAAGACATCGTTTGTAAAATGTGTTGCCTGTGTAGTAACAAACCCTGCCATGCATCACATGTGGGAGACTTTCCCTTATTAACTATAACATGTGTCCAAACTGGACAGGTCCTAGCTTGCTATGTATATTGAATTACCAGACTCAGTGCAGAGATCCACGGAAAAGGCCAACCTGGAGATCATGAACTCATTTTCATTGCCACAAAATCTAAAATACTGAAGGACTCAAACTTCTGATTTACAATATTCAGTCTTGTTTTAACTTAAGAGGAAATAAAGTTATGATCACTGAAAGTGTCTGACCGGAATATTGGAATCACAGAAACATGGTTACACGATGGAATGGATGACTTGAGCTGCAAATTCCCAAAAACTATAAATTGTACAGTAATGGACCGTGCGGATGGATATGCGGTGTGGCTTTTTATACCATAGCAGGCTCGAGACTAATTTGGTATATCTTCTCAACCTGCGCCCAGTAAATTGGAAACACGTGGCTAAAATTAACCCTGCCTAACAACGCCCGGTCATTAGTGAGAATTGTGTATGGGCCTTACAAGTTTCAACTGATTACTTGGAACTTGGATATGGTATCTCGGTGAAATCAGTGATCTTAGTGCGGGATCAGAACACTGCGGCAATAATGCGATTTAGGTGACTTTAACTGTGACATGTTAAAGCCAAATGAATGGGAATGGACGCGGCTCCATCCATCATGTCTACTAGCACATGACTCAAATAATTACTAGTGCAACTCGCATTACTCAATTTTAAACATGCATCGACCACGTGTGGACTAACCGTACCGAATGTATACCAACCATGGTGTCATAACATTTCCATTTATGACGATGCTGGTTTTTACGCAATTAGAAAATCTCAGAGATTGTCAAAGGACACCTCGCATATTAAAGCACGTTCAACGTTCTTTTGATTCAACCCTTTAAATGATTTTAAAACAAATTACAGGGGGTACAATTGAGGTTTCAGATGATCATGACTTGCTGGAGTATATTTGAAGGCCCCCCCTTTTTAGCCTGTTTGTGATAGCCATGCACCCTTTAAACAACGTAAGATCCCCCCCAAACCACCACCTGGTTTGATGAGAGTATCTCCATCTCAGAAAGATCAGTGCTAAAATTCCAGGGCTAAAAGTAGGTCTGAGAAGGACTGGGCAGCTTACAGACCAACAAGAAATAAGGTCAACAATTAGGCTTACCAGGCCTTAAAGATAAAGAGGGGTGTCCTATTTTGCGGCCTCAATAAGGGGAAGCTGGTACCGCTTCTCGAAAAAAAACTATGGAAAACCTAAAACGAGTTATCCTGCTTCTCAGCATAAACCATAAGTAGTTTGAAAGTCCCATACTGTTGTTGTAAATGATGCTGAAATAATTGTCAATGAGTTTAACGAATTTTTCTCTAACATAGGTAAAAATCGTGCTGCAGCATCAGGCGGACCAGTCCTTGAAGTGATTCCTCCAGGGGAGGTGGCAATAATGGGAGCCAGCCGTTCAAATTACCAGGATTACAAACGAGGAAGGTGTACACTCTAAAAAACCTTGATGGAGGTAAAGCAACCGGACTTGACAAAGCAGTCCTAGACTATCTCAGGTGGTATCAGTATCTGGACACAACCCCTGGCGTATTTTGGAAGCTTAGCTGGCCACCTGGTGTTGTTCCCTCTGCTGGAAAGTACGTCGAGTTTCCACCATCTTCAAGGCCGGGGACCCCCCTGGAGACCGCAATTATAGACCATTTCGTTTTCCAGCCTGCCCTTGACCATTTTTGAAACAAAAATTGTGCACACTCAAATGTACAGCTTCCTTGATGCAAAATAACATTTTGTCTTCACCCCATCAGGTTTCTATGCCAAAGCATTCCACTTCAAACGTGTCTATTGATGTTTTGATTCTCTGCTGATAATAGGAGCCGGGTTGTTTTACGGTGCGGTTTGTTTAGCCCTAAAAAAGGCCTTTGACCCGGCCATCATGCTGTTCTCATAACACGCTTGAGGCTATGGACTGCAGGGCCTGGAAGCAAATGGTTTCGTCCTATTACATGATCGCTTCCAAAATAACAAAAATAGGTGATTCTACTCAACCAAGAACTACGGAAACTTTGGAGTACCACAGGGTCAATACCTTTTTTGGCCCCCTAATTTTGACAATCTTATCATGAATGAACTTTCAACCCATCTTATGATTCATGAATCTAAGTGATTTGTACGCTGATGACACAGCAGTCTTTGTTTAGAGGTTAAAACAGTTGAGGGGATAACTAGAATATTAATCTTGAGATTAAAATCATGTATAAATTGGCTACAGAAAACTTCTTACGTTTGAATGTTCAAAAAACTAAACAATGACTGTTTGCTACCAACCGCAAACTAGCCACATCTAGTGGGCCTGAAAGTTTACCTTAACAAATGATCCAATAGAAAATGTCAACCGTTTTAAATACCTTGGAATATGGCTTGCCCCTTCTCTACCTGGGACAACGATCTTGCCAAATTGTTCCCACACTTAATAAACGTATTGGGCTGCTCAGGCGCATTGTAATGTCCTTCCTCAACATACCCTATCTACTTTTAAATCACTTATTGTCCCTCACTTGATTCTATGGTAATGTAGCTAGGGGGGAATGCATTGCAAGACTACTCTGACCAGGATTGACAAACTCAAAATGCAGCTGTAATCTCTGGCCTTCCCCGGAGGTACCCCACGGCCTTCTGCTCATAACCTTGGGTGGCTGGACGCTGCATGATGTCGTTTTCTTTACATCGTAAGGTTCTGGGTCTATAAAAGTCTACACACAGTCTCCCATCAAAACCTGTGTTGTAATATGTGTATTTAATCGTGTTTATGAAACCCATACTCATGTGACTAGGGCACGTACTCAGGGTGGTAACCTGTTCCTCCTGTATGCCAAAAATGATTCTGCTAGCTAAAGTTACCTTCAAGAGGGGATGTGTCATTCAATGCCATTCCTTATCAGCCAAAAACGCCTTCCACAAATGTTAAAGCTTTCAAGATTTTTGTCTAAATAACCTTGTATGGCTTTTATTATATATGTGAAAATTTTCTTCCGTAGCTCCATAAACGTGGGGGGGGGTGTTTGTGAGGGGTGTGGTCTGTTCGTGAATGTGTGGTGCCCAGTTTGGGTTGTGAAGAGAATGAGCGGTGTGAGTGAGTGGTAGTGTGTTTAGTTGTGTGGGGTGGGTGTGTGAGAGTAGGAGGGAGTGTGTGAGTGGAGTGAGGAGGGAGGCGTGATGTGAGTGATACGTGAAGTGGGAGGATGAGTGAGTGAGTGAGTGAGTGAGTGGGTGGGGTGGGTGGGGTGGGTGGGTGGGTGGGGGGGTGGGTGGGTGGGGGAAATTTTAATTTGGGGGGGGGGGGGCGTGCGTGAGGGAGTGGTGGTGAGAGTGAGTGCGTGAGTGAGTGAGTGCGTGGAGTGAGTGCGTGCGTGCGTGGTGTGGCCGCGTGGTTGTGCGAATGTGTCGTGAGAGTGTGTTGGTCGGGTTTTGTTTGTTCGGTTTTACCTAATGTTGGTTTTATAAATTATAATATCAGAGGTCTTTTTAATTGTTAAATGCTTGATGCAATATCCCCGCTGGCGGTTTGCATTTTGTATACGCATCATTTAAGAGTGATATGTTTTTACTGTTGTGTGTTATATTTTGTATTGTACTGACTTTGGAGTATTATGTTGCCCCTGGGCACCCTGAAACACAGGTAGCAGGAAGGGGTTCCCCGCGGCAAAAGAAGAAACTAATAAATAAAATAAATTAAATAAATGGGCGGGCGCAGATTCTCGAACTGATTCGATTTACAACGGTGGTGGTGTGGTGGGGGTAGGGTATTGCATAGGTGACACTGGTGAGGGTGTGGTGTGTGTCCGGTGCTATGGGTGTGTGCTGTGGGTGTTGGGGTGTGTAGTGGGTATGGTTCGGGGGTGTAGGGGGGTGGTGGTGGTCTGTGGGTTAGGGGGTGTGGTCAGAGTATGGGGTGTTGTATGGTTGGGATGGGGTTCTGGGGGTATGGGGGGTGTTGGGGGGGTATGGGGTGTGGTCTGGGGTATGGGGATGTGGTCCGGGGCAGGTGTGGTCAGCCGGGGATTCCGGGGATATGGGAGTGTAGTCTGTGGGTGTTGGTGTGGTCTGTGGGTATATGATTGGGGGTTATGGGTGAGGTTGTTGGTGTGTGGTCAGGATATGGGTGTTGGTGGCTGGGGATATGGGTGTTGGTTGTGTGATGTTGGGTGTGGTCTGTGGGTATGGATGGGTTGGGGTGAGGGGTGGGGTGTGGTCCCAGTGTATGGGGTTGGTGGTCTGGGGATATGGATGTTGGTATTGTGTGTTGGGTGTAGTCTGTGGGTATGGTTCGGGGGTGCGGGTGTGGTGTTGTGGTCTGTGGGTATGGGGTGTGTTCTGGGTATGGGGTGTGGTCTGGGGTATTGGAGGTGGTATCCGTCGGGCGGGGATATGGGGGTGTGCGTCCGAGGGTATGGGATGTGTTATGGGTTTAGCGGTGTGGTCCGGGGTATGGGGTGTGGCCGGGGGTATGGGCGTTGTGGTAGGGGGTATGAGTGTGTGGTCTCTATAGGGTGGGTGGCCGGAGCGCTTTATGGGGATGTGGCGAGGGTATTGCTAGGGCTGACCAGTGTGGTGTTGTGTTGGTCCAGTGTTGGGGTGGGTTGGGGATATGGTCTGGAAAGTATGGGGGTTGCCAGGTCATTATTATGGGGTGTGGTTATGGGCTTGAGGGTGTGGTCCATGGGTATGGGGGGGGGTCGGAGGTTATGGGGATGTGGTCCGGGGGGGTAGGGTGGTGTGGTCGGTGGGTAGGGGGTGTATTTGAGGGTATGGGGTGTGGGTTGTGGTTCTGGGGGTATGGAGATGTGTCCCATAGGGGGTGTGGTCGGGGTATGGGGTGTTGTGTTTGTGGTCGGGGTATGCATAGGGCTGACACTTGTTGAGGGTGTGGGTGTGGTCCAGAGGATATGGGTTTTGGTCTGGAAGTATGGGGTGTTTTGCCCAGGGGTATGGGGTGTGGGGGTGTGGGTGTGCGTCCTGTGGGTATGGGGTGTGTCCTGTGGGTATGGGGTGTGGTCCAGGGTATGGGGTGTGGTCAAGGGGTCTTGTGAGGTGTGGTCCGGGTATGGGGGGGGTTGAAGAGACAGGGGTATAGGGTGTGGTACGGGTATGAGGATGTGGTCGGGGGTAAGGTGTTGTCAACGGGGGTATGGGGGTATGGTCGGGGGGTGGTAGTACTATGGTGGGGTGGTTTTGGACGTGGGTATGGGTCGGGGGGTATGGGTGTTGTGGTGGGGTATTATTGCATAGGGTTTGGACACTTGTGAGGCTGTGGTGTGTGGTCTGGGACCGCCGTCCCTATTGTTTAATCTGCTTCGAAGGAACAAGTTCAAAAGAAGAACAAACATTACATTTGTACTTTTGTATCTTTGTGGGGCATTACTACGACATGTATTGGCCATAGGTTTGTTATGTTAGAAATGGCGGTGCAGTTCTAAGTAATGAAATTGTGTCTTTTGGCACCACAACGGAGTTCAAATAAAATTCTTTCTGATTATATAATTCTTTTGTTTATACATGAAGCAGAAAAAATATTTCTGGCAACAGGGTTGTTAATTTATATATTGAAATCACACTCCCGTTAGTGCCTATAGGGGTGGGTCGGGTACTTATTCCTGGCAAGACATGTTCGTATTATTTCACATTACAAACCAATTAAGAGTTCCCAAAATTTTTCACGATCGGAAACAATACTAGAAAAACCACCGTGCACATAATTTGCAAGGGGGAAAATTCCAATTTTTTAACGCAAATTGCATGAAATACGTGCTGTTAGGTCACTTTTCAATTCCTCCAGTTTCACCGGACCGTCAAAAACAATCAAAAAAAAATCAAAAACATGTGCATGAAAAAACACAAAATTTGACCTGACTGTTTAATAACCTATGACGCAGTTGATGTTTTCAGCTCGCATTCTTTTCGACTATGCTGAAAAAATGAAGGAATTTGACGACGAAGAGAAATGAGGTAGATATGCAGATTTTCGCGGCTAATCCATTTTACCCATTCCACTCAGGATTTACACAGTTTAAGGCTGGGTTTTCAGTTCCGTATTGTCTGAATATGGTGACAAAATCGTTCTGGCTAAGCCCGTGAAATTTTTCATTCATATCTACCTCATTCTTCACCAATTACGTCATTTTTTCAGCATAGAAAGTATGAAGATCATGAAAAATCATCAACTGGTCACAGTTGAGTAACAGGTAGGGTCATCAAATTTTGTGTTTTTTCATGCCCAATTTTTTTGGATTCATCTGTATATTTTTTTTTTAATTCAAATGAAAAACTATGGAGTTAATAAATGTATTTTTTTTCAATAATGTTAAATTGGTAATTTAACACGGGAATTGGTAATTTAACAGGGGAATGGAATTTGCACACTGCTCCTGTCAAAGAAATTTTTAACTCAACACTTAGTTAAACCTGAAAATATAGGGTATTCTCTATGAAAACGTTAGCTTTTCACAAAACTTAGTTTATTAGTCGATATATGTTGGAGTTTTTTTTGACTAACGTTTATCATTTGATTTTAAAAACTGAATAAATGATGCTGTTGAACACCATGTTTCTCAAAACTAATTTAAAGTAAAAACTCAGTTTTTAAAAACTGAGTTATATTGAATTGAAAAACTGATTTTGTCACCGATAAACGTTTGTAATTAAAAGTTTCAACTTGGCTATGAAAAAAGGGGTTAGGCCTTCTCCCTTGAAATCCATATTTTGTGAGTTTAAATTACAAGGTTCGAAACTGACTGTTGGTGAGTTAGAAATACAAGCGTTAAAAATACAAAACCAAAAGAAGACCATTTCATCGGAAGTGTGACCTTAAACAAATTTACATTTTGAAAACTTAAAAGATATATATCATTTTAAAGATTAGCCAATAAAAATTTCAAAAATCTATGAATAACTCAAAATGCCATTTAGAACCTTGTAATTGTCAGTTCAAAATGATCATTGATAAACTCAGATTATAAACTCGAACAGGGTTTTATGTTTGAAAAAAATTTCAGTCAATATTCATAGCTTTTCTCGATAAACTAAGTTTTCAGTCAAAAAACAAATTTTCAGTGAAACAATTTCTGTTAAATACTCAGATCCATATTATATAGAAGATCGAGGAAACTGGCGAGCACAGAACTAAATAAAGACGAAAAATACACGGTCTCGAACCCGAGCCTCCCGCTTTCTAGGGTGAGAAATACCACTGGGCACAGAAGACTGTGTTAAGGTGGATACCAGTGAACGAGCACTTTCCGGTTCTTTATTTAGTTCTGTGCTCGCCAGTTTCTCCGAGCTTCTATATAATATTTGCCAATTACTTTCTACGGGTTGTAGCATTTGCTTGATCCTCGCCTGCATTGAATTGGGTTTCGCTAGTCATAGATTCTGCGAGATCCTGCATACAGGCCCTCCCATCTATAATATAAAAAATACAATGACGGCCCGCTTGAAACTCTGAAATAAGGAATGAAATACATTAGGCTCGTTCATGTATCCCACATTAAAATAGTCTTCTGTGGCCCAGTGGTATTATCACGACTAGAAAGCGGAGGATTCCGGGTTCGAGGGGACGTGTAATTTTTCGTCTTTATTTAGTTCTGTGCTCGCCAGTTTCTCCGAGCTTCTATATAATATTTGCCAATTTACTTTCTCGGGTTGTATCATTTGCTTGATCCTCGCCTGCATTGAATTGGGTTTCGCTAGTCATAGATTCTGCGAGATCCTGCATACAGGCCCTCCCATCTATAATATAAAAAATACAATGACGGCCCGCTTGAAACTCTGAAATAAGGAATGAAATACATTAGGCTCGTTCATGTATCCCACATTAAAATAGTCTTCTGTGGCCCAGTGGTATTATCACGACTAGAAAGCGGAGGATTCCGGGTTCGAGGGGACGTGTAATTTTTCGTCTTTATTTAGTTCTGTGCTCGCAGTTTCTCCGAGCTTATATCTATAATATTGCCAATATACTTTCTCGGTTGTATCATTTGATGATCTCGCGTGCATGAATTGGGTTTCGCTCGTCATGGATTCTGCTAGACTCATGGCATATAAGGCCCTCCCATTCTATAATATATAAAAAATACTAAGATCCTCCAAAAAAAATATTTAACAAAATTACGACGAAAAAATAGTGTAACGAAGTATAAGGAGTTGGCCTGCCATACATGGCATACTGCTCCAACGTAGAGACCTGCACCCATTGAATGTGTCATCAGCTTTAGTCATTACAAACCCTCAGGCACACAAGCACAATGACACGCTAGTTCTGCTGAGCATAACTAACGTTAGCAATATACGATAATGTCCAAATGTTAAAAGATAAATGAAAGACGAAATGGTTATGCTCAGCAGAACTAAATAAAACGCGGGATTGCATAGTAGCATGAATATTTTGTTGACATTTTACTGTTTACTTTGTTATATTTACCCTCAAAGTTTTGATTAAAAGATTATTTTCTCAATGTTATTTGAGAAAAGTTTTCTCACGGGAAAAGTACTTTGTTTAACTATAAAAGGAGAGAAAGGGTAATATTCCCTAGAGTTGTTTTGCAAAATCACCTGTTAGATAGATTGCACACGAAGTGAAAGGGGAATTCCCCAAAATGTAAACAAAATAACTGAGTGTCACTTGTTTATGCCTTTAAGATCAAAACATTGCATGATGTGGGGGATCCCCTAAAGTTATATATGGAAGTGATGTGGTTCAGGTGATTTAAATTATGTGCATCAATTGGTCAGCTTATTGCAAGTTATGTTTATGCATGTGCTGGTGGAATGTCTATTTTAAGACTTGGGAACTTGTGAAGTCAATATACTGTGAGATAGAGTAAGGACTCTCTGGTCCAGCTCCCTAATAAAAGTAGCTAAAGTCATCCCATGTAGCTAGTTTACTCGCATTAAGGAACAGACATCAAGTACCTAGGCCAGGATTTATAATTCCATGTGAGCAGAGTGCGGTAATTATTCTACTGTCGTCTTTGGAAGCCAAAAGTGCTGGGAATCAAATGGATTCCAAATTGTGGACCTATAGAAAGCGTGGTGATTATCTTTGGACTGATATACTTGGAATATTAGTGTCGTCGTCGAGGGACTTATTGAACCCTGTCGTCTTGAACTGCTGGAACAAAGTTATCTTCAGGACTGAGAGATTCTTACTGAAATACATGGATATTTATTTGTGACTTTGCATACTGTCATTTTTGAGTCCTTCGCTGTGAGGACATATCACCGTTGACCTCAACGCTACTTAAGTCGGAGACAATCATGAACTCTGCCGTGAGTTAGATTGATAAGTGTAATTTTTGAATTTTGTATAGATAATTGTGCTTTGGACAAATACCAAATCTTGATTCCAATCTGTTTAAAATTTAATAGGTTTTGTTTATATAAAATTCAGATCACTTTGTTGCACAAGGCTCGTTTATTTTTGTGTTGAAGGTATTTCTGACCTTGACGTCGTCCACGAGACTCATAACAACTGTTCAGTTTCATTTGACAGAGTTCAACTACTCAAAAACAAAGACAATTACTGGAAAATAGTTACGTAACATGATCAGCCTCTTAAAATGTGAAGGAGTCCCTCATGCACGCCATGAGGCTTTGTCAATAATCCTCAATAATGGGCGTGATGGGCAGTGCTGTACATTATCATATTTCCCTAAACGGGATGAATTTGGTATTCTGCCACCACATCCTTCAACATGTAGTTTATTCCGTTGAGGCTGCCGAATTCATTGGGTTGCGGGTCCATGGTTGTGGTACAATACAAAATTCTTTCCAACAAACTTAATAGGCCATGTGGACATGTGTGTAGTGCTATTCAATACAATGTCTCCCATGGGTAACAGTATGAACCCATGGATCCATGTCTTAAAGGCCACACTAGTACTAGGCCTATATCATTTGAAAAGATTGGATCACATACCTTTAATTGGAGAATCCAACTTCATACTATCCCCAAAGAGCAATATTGTTGTTGGTCAGTCCACCTATGTGTATGTATGTGCTACGCAAGAATACTGCATGTAAGCTGAAATGACCTCAATAACTGGTCAAACACCATGGCTTTTAAAATTTAACCAGCTATGGGACCTGCCCATCAACAAACAATAATTCCTACAACTGCGAATTGATCGATACAGGTGATTGAGCAAGAAGGCAAGTTGATGACCGGTGTAGAAGTAATTATTGTCCGGCGTACTCATAGTCCGGGAACAATGGTGAACAATAGAGCAATCGATTCAGTTGACTCTTCACGCAACCTTAGTTTCACGCTTTATTCTGTTATCGTCTATGGAGCCCCAGACTGTGGCTCCCGCCGGACTATATCTGCTTTCACACCGGTGTTTTATTTCGTGAAGTTGTTATTTATTTTTCTTTGGTGCATTTTCTTAATTTTAACACATATCAATATTATTACTTTATATTTGAACTGATGCACGCTAAGTGTATGACGGATATTTAACTGAGCTGCGTGCATTATGTTAGATAATTGGGTCTAAGCATCAGTTTGTGCACTGTTGGTCGAGAGGCCGAAAGCTACGTCAATTATCCTTTACGTAACACAATGGTTTTCCATCACATTTACCATGTTTGCTATTTATTACACGTCCTAAATGTATTCGCCAAGATTGAAGAAATAATTAACACTATAACTGGTTTAAATCAAATAAACTTTCTCTAAACATGAAAAAGACTAATTATATGATTTTTAAAAATAAACATAGTAATAAACCTAATTGAATTGACATTAATATACAAATTGACGATACTCCATCATCCAGGTTGACACTATACCAAATCCCTTATCCTACTAATGGGATCTAATATTTCCTGGAATTCCCAAACACCAGCATGATCTAAAATAGTTTCCAAAATACCATTGGGTGATTGCGTAAGTGCGTGTGCTTATCTCCCAGCATTCTCTTAAGACTCTTTCAATTCTCTCATTTTCCATACTCGTCATATGTCTGCAATGGTCTGGGCTATTCCTAACAACTACAGTCTTGAATCTGCTCTCATTCTTAAAAACGTGCCATCCTTAACTTGTACGAATTCTATCTGGCTTGCCCACACTGGTCCCCTTAAAGTGCGCGGGAGGCATCTACTCAACTCCACCTTGCCTCTTTTATGATACCAGTATCACCACCATCTTCTTCTACCCGCGCCGTATCTTATCTCTGAATAACTTCTTCATGTTGACCCTCCTTCTAACAACTATGCTAAAGGCCATGCTAATGACCCCTTCATGACACATTCAAACAATGTTCTTGCCCGCAGCGTAATCCCTTTGAATCCAAAGGCCATAGCTATGGATACAATGGCCTCTGAACTCTAGAATTCACTCTCACTATCATCATTATTATAGACAGGTACATCCCAGGTCATAACTTAATCTAGTTTCCTGCCACATAGCTATTAGTTTTGTATGTGCCATAACATATAGTGTTTAAAATAAGCTGTTGGGCCACCCTGGATTTGGAACTTAAAAAACAAAATGGCGGCCAAAATATCACTTTTGCTAAAAAATGCATATTTCCGTTGTAAAATGGCACAAAAAACTCAGAATTTCCCCCCCCTTGGACACATACCAAAGACACAGATCTGGCCTTGCCAAGGAAAAAAATCGATTTTTTTTTTATCCGTAACCTACCAAATTCAAATGGTTCGCCATGAAACGCTCTATACAGTATATGACCATGGAAAGTATTGTTCAGATTATATTTCGTTATGTGGAAGATGCCTTATTAAATTATTGTTGAGTTCTATCGCAAAATCTACAGGCTATAATTTTGCCTCAAAATTTGAGCCCAAACGAAATCACAAATGGCTGCAAAAACCCAATTTTTAATCCATTTTGGCCCAAAAGGTATATTTCCGTCGTAAAATGCACACAAAAACTTGAAATTACTCTTTTTAAGTAAATAGGAATTGACCATTGCCTCCATAAACTTCAAATTTCCTGTTTGCCCGAAATGATAAATGCAAATAAGCATCGATAAGTTTCTCTTCCAAGGATATGATCATAATGTAAAATGATGCAGTATTAACTTGGTATGAGCATGCTCCACAAAATCCTATATAGCTATCCATTTTGCCTCCAAATGGCAGTTAAAAAATCAAAATGGCCGGCCGGATACAAATTTGTCTTATAATCCAGATATGTATGGTGTCGTTATAAAACACACACACAAATCAGAATTTCCTTCTTTTTGATGTACCAAAGAAAGGTAAAATTTCCAATTGTATCATGTAACCTACTAGAAAAATAGATTGAAAAACCACTGGCCGGTGTGGCCAGCCACCCTGACTTGAACTTTTCTTATTGATGTGCACAGCATGATGGTTGTTCATAAATCAAGTCGGATTATTAGGTTCGCTTATCAAGGCCTGACGATCACCGCAAAAAACAAGTGAGCTAGGCCCTAGAGTATTTGTCTGTTAGAATCTAGGAGCAATTTCCCCTAGCAGACAGCAGCCAAGTTCATAAATGGTTCAGAAAAAAATATGTTTGGGCATTTTGTGTTACAAGCTGGCAACCATTGTCAGATCAACCTGACTTCATATGGTAGAGTTTCTCATAAGAGTTGTTGCCAAATAAAAACAAATTTATTTTGGCCCTTTTGGCAAAAAGATTGATTTTTGACCAAAAATTACGATTTTTGAGATTTTGATTTATGTTGATATCTTCAAAACAAGCTTTATCAGAAAATTACACTTTTTAAGTAATTTGGACTATATTGACGTCTTAAATAACAAAAAGATTTAAAGATAATTTAAAATAAAGAAAATTAAAAGCATTCCAGAGCATTAAGGTCATTTTTTCTCAAAATAATTTTTATTTGAACTTATGCACATAACATGGTTTACAAGAGTAAGCACAAAAGGCTTCCCCAAAACAATTAAGACAGTTCTGTTTGCCACCTAAAGTGTGAATGCTTGTACTTTTAAGTGGAAATTACAGCAGTGTTAACTTTAAAGGGGCAATCTAGGATATGTTACAATGATTGCTGTATAATCGGATGAACATTCAAATAGTGATTTTGGCCCGAAAATGGGGATTCATGTTCTGATTTCACTGTATTTGTTAACTAGAAGACATGTAGTTTAGATGAAAATCAAGTTTTTTTAGGCAATATATGGCTATATTTAGTCATAATTAACCAAATTAATGTAGTAAAAAAACAAAGGAATAAAAGCTTTGCAGGCCTTTAGGTCATTTTCTCAAATAAGTAATTTGAACAACTGATTTACAAAAGCTGTCACTTTAATTGAGAAATAAAGGTACATAGTTTTTCCCATGTACGGAAACACATATTGGACCCTCAACAGCATTTATTCTTGATTTTGCTAAATCCATCGCATCAATGACTCGTTTCTACCCTTATTATTCTATCCGATTTTTGATAAGGTCTTTACAAATACACTATTCCAAGACTTTGTCTTTGTGTTCATAACCAAGAAGTTACGCATGGAAGTTCGACGACCCCTGACTGGCGAACGCATCGGGGGCGATGTCTAGAAACATTATTCTGATCATTGTGGTTTGATCTTTCGAAAGGGTGAACTCCACGGGCGGGAGATCGAACACCCGTGAGCCCTGTCCGGGCGGCGCAGCGGCCTCGACGGGGGTCGGGGGGGGGCGGGGGGGGGGGGGTGCTTTTGGGCACTGGGGCGTGGTGGGGCGGTGCGGGGCTCAGGTTGAATGGTAAGTATACGGAGATTATGGTGGTGATAGACGTCTCCCGAGGGAGGGGAGAGGGGAAATCGCCTACATCTCCAGTACGTTACCATTCATAGGCCTTGACGTATGCACAGACTGCAAACTGGTTAGAGTCAACCCGGGATACCAGCGTGCTTGGGCCATAAGGCAAGCGGACCTATGGTGATATGGTCGCACCGGGAGAAGCTTGAACAAACCAATAATAGAAAAGTTGCACTTACCGACTTCACTTGGTTAAAGTGCTACTGGGGGCGCTTTGTAGTGACGAAGATTGTGGAGGCTTGCTGTTGTGAGAGAGGAGGCAAGATGAGGGAGCTGATGATAGGATCCTAGTTGCCGTCGAACCGCTGCGTATGGACATCTCAGAGATAAACTTGTTGGAATTGTAGAAGGACAAGGCCCGTCCCATAGCATCCATGACATCTTGTATAAAGCGCCCGGTTGTAGGAGGCCCCCAGCAGAAGCCTTGAGATCTTACGTCGTGAGCGCTATGTGTGCGTCCCAGTCAGACGAACCTCCGTAATAGCTAGGCTCTCCTTTATGACTGCCCACGATCCATCTGGCTACGGTCGTCTGGAGGCCGCGGCAAAAGGCTTCGAGTTTGAGGAAAAGGCTGGTCGTGAGCACCACCTATAGGGCTGAGTCTTGCTTAGGTAAAACTTCAAACGGATTTCTAAATGGACACAAGGGTCCTTCATCGCTGGAACCTGACAGCTTGTCGGAGAGATCTGGGAGGATGATCGGCTGTGGAGTGAAGCTGTGAGATTGATTCTTGGCCATGTAACCTGATCGGGGAAGACGGCGAGCGGCGTTCCCTGTGAAGGTGAAGTGATCGTGTGAACTTCTCTGCTATAGACAGACCATGGATATCCGATACTCTCATGCCTGATGCTGCGGCGGACAAGGAAGAGGAGTCTTCTGGTGAGGTCCGCTAGAGATGCCTGTGAAGAGGCTCATAAGGAGGTCGGTGAGATGCTGGAGGACTGTTGGCAGGTCCATGCTGGTACCAGAGATCGTCAGGCGGCCGTCGATATTGTAGCGTCCCTTGATGAGGTCATGAACGCTGGCGAGTTAGGACACGGTGATGCCTCCGCCAAAACACCAGAATGAAATGGCTACTACTGCCGTGCGGCAATTAATGAATGTGCGGTGGGTTGGTTCCATCTTCGAACACCTGCATCAGGAATCCGCCAACCTCCTTTATTTAGAGTTGCTTCGCAGAGGGTCACTGGTGATCCCTGAACCAGTTCCGTACTTGACACAGTCATGAATTATACAGTCTTCCTTGTTGTAGGTCTACTTGCCTCTCCCCGCCAGATGGGCACTTGCGAGCGAAAGGCACGCTGCTCTGTAGGAATGGATGATGAAAAGGCCATGCAGTCAGGTTGATCGCCTTCAGGACGAGCCTCAATCGGAAGGAGGAACCCCCCCAGGAAGTATTGATCAGGTCCTTCTCATTGGAAGAGGTCAGCGGGGTTGGCGGCCAGCAGCGACAGGGAGTCTTGGAAAACAACGGTTGCCAGGCCAATCTGGAAAACAGAAACATGCGGCAGATGGTTGTCCTGGGAACTTGAGAAGAACTAGAGGGGAACTAGAAGGCGATCGGAGGGAAGGCGTATAGTGTGACTCCGTCCCACTCCAATGTCATTGGTGTCCTGGTGAAGGGCGCTGGGTCATGGCCCAAGAACAGTATGTCGGGAGCTGGGCGTTGAGGCGGTTTGCGAACAGGTCCACGTGGGGCTGTTGTTCCGGCATGTTGAAAATATTCTGCATATCTTGGGGTTGAGGTTTGCCCACTTCCACGACACACCCGGACTCTCGATTGGCCACGACTTCCCGGTGTCTTCCTCGATAGGGATCTGCCGGGTGTTGTCTTCCCCGTGAAAGGTGAAAGCTGTCAGGACTGATCCGAGATGACGTAGACACCACTCCAGGACTTGACTGTCTGTAGGCAAAGGGTGCGACTCCTGGTTCCTCCTGCTTGTTTACTGGGGGAGAGACGACCAACATGTTGTCGCACTGGCTAGGACGTGACTTCCCTAATCCCTTGACTAGATGGAGAGCCTGTCTCAGCGCCAGATGGAATGCCCACGGCTCCAACGTGTTGATGTGATCCTTGGCCAGGTCCTTGTCCAAGTCCCTGAGAGGTGAGTGTGATGTCTCATACGTGGGTCCCCCACCCGCTATTTGACGCGTCCGTCGTGAGAATGAAAGATGACGGATAGTTTTACCGCGTAACAATGTTTCTACATGCATACACTAATGGATAACCTTACCAGACTTAATTGTCACGATATTTGACTATAGGTGTGTGAACAAAAGAAAGTTCTCATTAAAGATGATTTACAATACAAATATGTGTTTCAGTTGTAGGTGAAATCCGTAAAGTAATCTGGGCCAAGCTTTTTACAACACTTAAGTAATACTTTACTGAACTCTTTGATAATAAGAATCTGTATCTTATACTAGGCTGTATGTATTTTTTATATTATATAAAAAAAGTAAAAGAGTAATAATATTAAGTATGTTACATCTTCGTAATGTCTTGATGTTCCCTGTCATTAAGTAAGCGATATTTTTATTCAAATAAATATAATTTTAATATTTCATTATCATCTTCAGAATGTCTTAAAAGACATAATACTTTAAATTTTCTTTGTTTTTTCTACATTGCTTTGTTAATTATGGACCATCGTATGCGTTACAAAATTGTTTCAAACTGATTTTTAAACTTCAAAGATACTGTGAAGGTATCAAGTACATTTACAGGGGAAAATTAGCAAATTCAAATTCAGTCCAAAATCACAATTTGAATTATTCTGTGACTAAACAATAGTTAACACACCCTTAGAATGCCCTTAAAGGTAACAAGCTTTATTCTAAATTAAATTAAGTGAGACGCATTGTATTTTTAGGTCAGCTCAAAACTGTTTTAACATGTTTTACAATGATTTTTGTGCTTACTTAAACATGTTGCAAATCATTGAGTTCAAAATACAAAATATGTTGAGGGGAAAATGACCCCTTAAAGCTCGGAATGTTTTTAACTTGTCTTGTTTTCTACATTAATTTGTTAATTAGGACTAATAATATAGCCCACACTGTTAAAAATTTCCGTGTTAAATAAGGCGGAAAAACAGATTTTCCGTAATTTACGGAAAATCTGTGTTACAAAAACAATAAAAATAAAAAACAAACAAACATAAAAAGTTTAATTACAGAACTATTTCAAAATTCTGGCCCCAACACAGCAATATTTCCGGAATTTTTTTTTTGGTTCACGAATTTCAAAAATTACGGAAAAATTTCTTTAAAATACACATTTTTTCCATAATATGAGGGACAAATTTCTGTAAAATTACTGTCAAATTTCCGTAATTGGAAAAGAAAATTTCTGTAAAATTTACCATCCCCTAAAATGACTCGGGAAATAATGCTGCCCAAATTTCGTAAATTACGGAAGGAAACTCTTTTTTAACAGTGCATAACAAATACAGTGAATCAGAAAATCCAATTTTCTGGACCAAAATCACTATGTGAATGTTTATCTGATTAGCAATGATATAGGCAATCATTGTAACATATCCGTTGCCCCTTTAAAGTAACACTACTGTAATTTCTACTTGGAAAGTAAAAACGAAACGAATTCACACTTTAGGTAACAGAACTGGTTAACTGTGGTCTGTTTTATGTATGTTTGTGCTTACTTTCACATGTTATGCACATCATTAGTTGAAACTAAAAATATTTTGAGAAAAACTGACCTAAATGCGCTGGAAATGCTTTTATCTTTCTTGTTTTTACTACATTCATTAGTAATTATGCTAAAATATAGCCATATTGGTTTTAATAAAACTACATGCTTCTTAGAGTTACCCAAATACAGTTGTGCAATCAGAAAATCCAATTTCGGACCCAAAAAATCACGATGTGAATGTTCATCCGATGATTATCGCAATACATTTGTAACATATCCTAGATTGCCCCTCTAAAGTTACTCACTACTGTAATTTATACTTTAAAAGTAAAAAGCATTCACACTTTCAGGTCAAACAGAACTGTGTTATGTGTTAATTTTTTTATGAGAGTTTTGTGCACTTAAAAGTTATGTGTATCTAAGTTCAAATAAACAATAGTTGAGGAAAATGACCTTAAATGCTCCTGGAAAATTGCCTTTTATTTTCTTTATTTAATTATCTTAATTTGTTAGTCTAAGACCCTTAACCTATAGGTCCAAATAGCTAAAAAGTGGTAATTGTCTGATTAAAGCTTGTTTTTGAAGATATCAGATACATCAAATCTCACAAAAATCGTATTTTTGGCCAAAAATCATCTTTTTTGGCCCAAAACGGCCAAAAAAATAAATTTGTAGTTTTGGCAACAACTCTTATGAGAAACTATAATATGAGCAGTGATTTGACATGGTTGCCAGCTTGTAAAAAAATGCCACCTAATTTTTTTTCTGAACACATTAAATACTTGGCTGGCTGTCTGTAGCGAACACAAGGCAGTGGTCTGCTCCCGGGGTCTGCTCCGTACTTGTTTTTGAAAAGTGGCAAAATGCATTTCGGGATTAAGGCTAAATCTCCTAGTGGTAATCATCCAAACATCCTTTCCTGCATAATCTTGTAAATAATTTCAAAAAAATCTAGTCATACTATCTTATTTCTCTGTTCTTAGTCATAGGAAACCTGGTATAGATAAGTTTAGATACCGCTACACGATCAGAAGCTATGCAGGACCGACCTTACCATTGAAGAGCACATAGTGCACTGTTTAAAAATGTTCCTAATTTTACAGAATTTCCTTTTTTAAATTTAAAAAAAAAAAACCCCAATTTTCAATAATTTTCACGCTTTATTCCTTATAACCTACCACCAATACAATTGGAAGCAGAAATGTAAATAAAAAGTGCTTAGAAAATAATACTACACATTTTGAAAAAAAGGTAGTTTTTATACGTGACCTTGTTATATTTTCCGTAATATACGTTCTTTTGTAACTTTCTGTTTTTTTAATGTAAAGAATATGAAACTATGAAACATCGTTTACCAATAAAATGTGTTAAATAACGTTATAAATTAACGTCATTTAAAAAATGCAAATATTATTGTCCCTATCATTTTTAAACTAGTTTTAAAAACTCTTTATCCGTTTTTGTATTTATAGTGTTTTTTGATTTGTACAGCAGCGACAGGAGACTTGGAAACCACGGTTGCCAAGGCCAATTCGGGCACACAGAAACATGCGGCAGTTGCTTTGTCCTGGTGAAATTGAGAAGAACTCGAGGAATACTAGGGCGATCGGAGGGAAGGGTGAGACGGTGACTCCGTCCCACTCCAATGTCATGGGTCTGTGATAGGCCGCTGCGGGTCCCCGGGCCCACGAACAGTAGGTAGGGTAGCGGGCGTTGAGGCGAGTTTGCGAACAAGGTCCACGTTGGGGGGTTTGTCCAGCCTGTTGAAAACTATTCTGCATAATTGGGTTGAGGTGCCACTCCAATGACGACCCCCCGGACTCTCGATGGCCCAGACTTCCGATGTCTTCCTCGATAGGGCATCTGCGAGGGTGTTGTCTTCACCGGGAAAGGTGAAAAGCTGTCAGGATGATCCGATGACGGAGACACCCTCCAGGACTTTTGACTGTCGTAGGCACGCAAAGGGTCGACTCCTGGTTTCCTCCCTGCTTTATGTGGGAGACGACCAACATGTTGTCGCATCGGACTAGGTGAATGTTGACTTTCCTTGACTAGATGGAGAGCCTGTCTCAGCGCCAGATGATTAATGCCAACAGCTCCAACGTGTTGATGGGATGCTTGGCCAGCTTCCTTGTCCCAGTCCCTGAGAGGCGAATGTCTCTTACGTTTGGGTTCCCAACCCGACTTTGACCCGTCCGTCGTGAGAATGAAAGATGAGGCAGGTGTACTTGGTTTAACAATAGTTTTATACAATGCATAAATAATGGCTAAACCTTACCGATTAATTGTCACTATATTTGCTCTATGTGTGTGAACAAGTAAGTTATCATGTAAAGCATGAGACATTACAAATAATGTGTTTCATTTGTAGTGAAATACTATGTTACATGAATTCTTGGCCAAGCTTTTACAACCAAGTTAAGTAATTACTTTACTGAACTCTTGAAAATTAATTAAAAAAAAAAAAAAAAAAAAAAAATATGATATTTTATATTATATAAAAAAGGAAAAGAGTAATAATATTAATTATGTTACATCCGTAAGGTCTTGATGTTTCCTGTCATTAAGTAGCCCTTGGGTTTTATTAAATTAACATAATTGGAGGCAGAATGTCTTAAAAAACCATAATACTTTAAATTTTCTTTGTTTTTTTCTACATTGATTTTTATATGCCCAAGTATGTCGTCAAATTGTTTTCAAACTGTTGTAACTAAAAGCTATGTTGAAGTTATTAAGTACATTTACAGGGAAATTAGTCAAATCCAAATTTTCAGTCCAAATCCAATTTTGACTATTCCTGTGACTAACAATTCGTTTAACCACCCGAGACTGCCCCTTAAAGGTTAACACAGCTTTATTTCTAATTAAAAGTGAGCCGAGAGCACGTGTATATTATAGGTCAGTCAAAACTGTTTAAGCAGGTTTCATTTAATGATTTTTGTGCTTACTTAAAAGTTTCCAAATCTTATGTTCAATATACAACACATTATGTTGAGTAAAAGACCTTAATTGCTCTGTGAGTTTTCATTTTCTTGGTTTTTACTAAATTATTGGTAATTTATGACTTAATATAGCCCATAACAAATACAGTGAAATCAGAAAATCCCAATTTTCGAACCACCATCACTATGTGAATGTGTATCCGAGATAGCAATGATATAGCAATCATTGTAACATAGCCTAGATCGCCCCTTTAAAGTTAACACTACTTTAATTTCACTTAACAGTAAACGAATCATTCACCTTTAGGTCAAACATAACTGTGTTAGTGCTTTTTTTATGCTTTTTGTGCTTCTTTTAACATGTTATGTACATCATTCGTTGAAATAAACAATATGTTTGAAAAACTGACCTTAAATGCGCTGGAATCTTTTATTTCTTTTTTTTTACTACATAATGAGGTAATATACTAAAATATGCCCATATTGGTTAAAACTACATGTCTTTCTAGTTATACCAACTACAGGTGAAATAAGAAATTCCATTTCGGACCAAAATCACTAGTGGAAAATGTTCATCCGATGATATAGCAATCATTGTAACTTATCCGAATGCCTTTAATGTTATCACTACTGTAATTTCTACTTAAAAGTAAAAAGCATTCACACTTTAGGTCAAACAGAACTGTGTTAATTTTTTTTATGATGCTTTGTGCTTACTTTAAACATGTTATGTGCATCATATGTCAAATCAAACCAATATTTTTGGAAAAATGACCTTAAATGCTTCTGAATGCTTTTATTCTTTCATTTAATTATCTTTAATTTGTTATTTAAGACTAAATATAGTCCAAATTACTTAAAGTGGTAAATTTTCTGTTAAAGCTTGTTTTGAAGAATCAAATACATCAATCTCAAAAATCGTATTTTTGGCCAAAATCATCTTTTTTTGGCCCAAAAATCCAAAAAAATAAATTTGTTTTTTTGTGCAACACTCTTTATGAGAAACTATACATATATCAGTTGTCTGACATGGTTGCCAGCTTGTCACAAAAAAATCCCACATAATTTTTTTTATGAACAACATTATACTTGGCTGGCTGTCTGTAGACACAAGGCAGTGGTCTGCTCCCGGGTCTGCTCCGGTACTGTTTTTGCAAAGTGCAACATATCATTTCCGGGATTTAAGGGCTAAATCTCCTAGCTGGTAATCACAAATCCTTTCCTGCATAATCTTGTAAATAATTTCAAAAAATCTAGTCATTCCTATCTTATTTCTCTGTCTTAGTTCATAGGAAACCTGGTATAGATAAGTTTAGATACCGCTACATAGACTCAGAAGCCTATGCAGGACCGACCTTACCATTTAATAGCCAGTAGTGCACTGTTAAAAATGTTCCTAATTTTACCAGACTTTACCTTTTAAATTACGGTAAACCCCAATTATTCAATAATTTTCACGCTTTATTACCTATACCTAACACAAAATTACAATTTGGAAGCAGAAAATGTAAATAAACAGTGGCTAGAAAATAATACTACACATTTTGAAAAAAGGTAGTTTTTATACGCTGACCGTTGTTATATTTTCCGTAATATTACGTTCTTTTGTAACTTTCTTGTTTTTAATGTAAGAATATGAACTATGAAAATCGTTTTACCAATAAAATGTGTTAAATAACGTTATAAGTAACGTCATTAAAAAAAATGCAAAATATTATTTTCCCTATCATTTTTAAAAATAGTTTTAAAAACTCTTTTTACTCCTTTTTGTATTATATTAGTTTAATTTGAAAAAAGTAGTACACACATATATAATATATATTTAATTTAGCATCTGCTATCAGTTAAGTCATGTAGTGTAGTGGATAAGGTTTAGGACTTGTAATCTTAAGGCCCAGGTTCGAATCTATGTAAGGTACATGTATTAATTTTATTCATATGATAATTAAATAATTGGTGACATTAGAATGTGTACATTACCATATAAAGCAAATTGTATAAACTGGTATAAATCTTTATTTCTCAAAATTGTTTGCCTGAAATATCAAGTTTTTACAACCATGTGGTAACGTAAATACAACGTTTGTATGATGCCATAGCTACAACGTGAAAATTTGGTCAGATGATTGTAATAACGTTTTAATTGTTATAGTCTGATTTTTTATTCCTGTCAGTAAACGCATATTGTCGATGGTACAAATTAGTGTGGAGGGGATGTGCTGAGACCAAAAACTAAAAAGCCGTATTAAAAGCTGAAATGCTAAACTTTGTTCAACAGAGTAAGCTGCCTTAACCCATTGTACATGAACTTTTTGTATCGAATTTATAAAGGCTTCATACAAGATTCAATTGAACAGATTGTCGTAAAGTTTGAGACACGCTATCGATTCCTTTGTTTGGTGTCAATCAAAGAACGGATAAAGTGTCATGAACATCAAGGCTGGGTGAAGAGGAGGATTAGGCCACGTAGATATTGTAGTTTGTTATGGCTGACCAAAACTCTAAATAACTTATATAGATAAATGTTTGGACCAATTGGATAATTTCCTGGAACAAGACGAATTAATGTAAACATATCAGATTTTTTAATATTCCTTATTGATGTAAAATAACTTTGGTTAGTAATAATTACTTATTCATATCATGCTTCAGAGTTTGTTCAAGTTTAGTGTTTGGAATGTATCAGTGCAT